>SRMA01025712.1:485615-589607 GCA_007224835.1 Danionella cerebrum
ATATATATATATATATATATATATATATAGGCTATAACTCCGTTCAAATGCGCAGGATATTTTGTCAAAACAAGCAACAGCATATTGTTACTTATGTTTATTCACTGTATTGTTAGTGACAATTAGAATCAATAGAATGTCAACGAAATAATGTGGTAAAAAACGTCCAATTTTGACAATGGCAAATGCAAATATCTAATATAACATATAATATTTCTAAATGTGTTAACTTGAGAACCTTGTTTAATAGTAGGATGAAACCAACACAGCCATTCTAATGAGTCATTTAACTTTACTTTTAACCTAATATGCTGATCTTATTTATAAGTACTTAATTGAGGAATTGTTGCTTAATAGACAAAATAACAGAAAAACAGTGCACTAACTTGTGAAATTACAGCAACATCTGTTTGCAATTAAGAAAGGTAATTGTTTTTGATCTTGACTTGGTCTCAGCTAGTCACGGTCTAGGTCTCGGCTCAGAATGTCTTGGTCTCTGTACACATAAAAAAGCAGCTTGGTGGTGCTCATCCTACATTTACAAAATGCCTTTACACATGACACTGGAAAGAATAAAGAAGAAGACAGACACAAAATCAAATAGTGTATAAAAAAAAATCATGGATATGATTATACATACATTTTATACATTTGGTGCCTGATCACAGAGAGCTGTTTGACCTCACGGCATAAATATTACACAAATGTGGAGAAAATACTGCCTCTGTTGTACCCCGAACACCATCTTCAGACCGGGAGCTGCATTGCATCAATATTTCCTCAACCTAGAGAAGAGGACCCTGCTGAGAAGTGGTCCAAAGATTCATTCAAGTTTCTGTTTGGCACACAGAAGATTTTGCTGTCACCTCTACATTTATTTTCCGCCTTTGAGATCGACACCTGGAAAGCTTGTTGCTTTTGTCATTCCTGCTGCCGACCTTGAATTCTGCCTTGTCCTAACTGTGATTGCTGCTGACTGAATTATGCAGCGCTTATTGTACTGTTTTATTTATTTGCTGGCAGCTTCTATCACCTGCCTGTTTATAAGAAGCCTGACCCACAATTTCCCTGTCTGAAGACGAAAATATTTGAAAGAAAAACAGATGGAAATGGACCCAACATCTTAAACCCTTTATTGGAGTATACGATGTAAAAAAAGAGTGAGTTTGAAGGAAAGCCAGAGGCAATGAAACAAATCTCATGTTGAAATTTTCTGTAATATTGCTTCAGAGCTCATTGCTGCATTTTAGTTTTTTATCCAACAGACAAAGTTACTGGTGACCATTTACATTAAGAATAGATTAAATCATGAATCTGTGTAGACTTTCTGCATAGGCTTATCTCTAGAAATGAGTGGTGTTCACAGACAGTGGTGTCTTAATTTTGTTTAATAGTAAAGTTACGGTTGAAGATTTATTTACTTGTGCTTTTTATGAACATTTGCACTGCAATCCCCAAATGAAATCACTATCTTAACCCTTAGAAGTCCAGGGCCTTTTTGCTACTATAAAATTACCTTTAAACTTTTTTTTGTGGTATCTCTTTTTAGACTCCCAATCAACCCCAACCAGTACATTTCACAATAATTCCACAACAAACCTTTAATCTGACCAGTACATTTTCATTCGTGAAACCTTTGAAACTTGCCTTTCCATGTGCAGTAATTTAAAGGCACTTTACTGAGGTGTGTTATTCATGTCATGCACAAAAAAAAATGCTGCCGACATACTCATAATAGTGGCATGTGTGAGGCAGAAGATTAAAAGAGAGTTCAGATAGCTTGAAAGAGTGAAGCATTAGTGCCTGGGGAAAGACGCAATAGACAGATTCACTGAAGGTCGTGTTCACACAAGGACACTTGTTCACCTCGGGTCTTCCAGTGAGGCGTCAGAAGAGTTACGTCAGTCAGAAATAATAACATTTCTCTCCCACACTTCACCACCATAAGATTAGTTTGGCGTGAACCTACTTCTACGCTCATTTCAGAAAGACATGGCTGTTGACAAGGTCAAATCCTTTAGCTCTCAAAAAAGGAACATATATTGTACACAAGTTTGTACAAGTGTATTCCACAAGTTTGTTTTGTCTGTTTCACTGTTACATTTGCACAAAAATGCTATACTTTTATAGATGTGCTGTAGAACGCATAGAAAAATACACGGCCATATCAACACTACTGGTGTCCATAGTGAGAACTATTACAGACCCTGCTCCAGTGTTCAACACTATATGAGTTGAATCAACCCATCATTTGGTTTTAACATTGACTTGGTGCTAATTCAACTCTATAGTGTTACATTTAACTTGTAAAATACTGGCCAGTGTTTATGGAGGTTTCGACAATTGACATCATGAGTGTTGCCTTAACACTGTGAATATTTTTATTCACTATAGTTCTCACTATTTTATACACTATATATTCACTAGATTATTATTCATTATAATAATTCTTAATTATATTAGTTATTATATAAAGACTGGAGATGCCACTGACACAAAATACAAAAGTAAGGTTCACTAAAGTATACTTTTTGATAATATATTTTCCTTTAACCTTCCGGCAACTAATCCGCAACCCCCCTCACCCAAAAAAAACAGCAACAACAACCCCACGTAAACGTACAAATGTTACACTGAACAGGGACATATTGACCAGAAGGAAAATAAGAGGGTTAATCAAACTTGTAGTTCAGAAAATGTGAAAAAAAAGCAAAAAATATGCTTTTTACGTATATTAAACGGTCATTAAATAACCTACAAATTATTTATTGTTA
Source organism: Danionella cerebrum (assembly GCA_007224835.1). Classification (NCBI taxonomy): domain Eukaryota; kingdom Metazoa; phylum Chordata; class Actinopteri; order Cypriniformes; family Danionidae; genus Danionella; species Danionella cerebrum. The sequence continues at coordinate 488,390 of SRMA01025712.1, forward strand.
AGCTTTAGCTATGGACCTACTTTATTCATAGTAAAATATCATCAAATATGGAGATTTCAGCAGAAGTATATTTAGTCATGCACTTATTAAAAATGTCAAACCATTTACCTCAATGTTAATTAGCTCCTCCACTAGTGCAGCTTTAATTTTTGGATACGCATTTGTTGAGTGTCTAATCTGACTGTTTGTGCTCATGTAAGTGCATTTCTTCTTATAGCAATACACCTTGATGTAATTACTTAAAGATTTTCTTTTATCTTGAGTTTGCCCGTAACATCTGCCATTGGGCGCTTCGCTTCCAGAGAAAGCAAGCCCATCATTAGAACCCACAATTACACACAATTACCTTCCCTTTAGAGGACACGGAGGAACAGAATACTTCATGTGCTATTCTGTGTAAAGTGTGTATACGTGCACACAGTCTCAGCATGGGGGCAAAGATTACATTGGGCAGTTATTCTAAAACTCAGACGTTTGATCCTCTAAAAAGTTCTGAATATTCTTCAATATTACTTTACAAGGAAACAAGCTTTTTTTTTTTGAAGCAGAGAATTGGCTCTCTGCTTCTCGGTTCTTTTAAATGTACTTCTTTTAGGTTTCCATTTATACTAAGGAGCTGAACAAGTTAGGTGCACACAATATTCTGTAATATGAACCGATTTAACTGCTAATTACATAATAATGTGCTGCCCCCCATTGCATTTATCCATTTTAATTCTATCAAAGCCCCCATGTTTGTGCAGATTGCCCTGTGTGCATGTGCAACAAAAATGTGTCCTTGCATTTTCCTAAATGCTAGCTGAAGATGGATAATGCTTGCTATAGAATGTATGTCGATTACAATCAGCAAACATTATAAGATGGAGGGAGCTATCTTTATAATCTTTCTTACTTAAAATGTGAGTAAAAGATAATTGTCTCCTATTAAATATAACATAAAACAAGAAAACAAGGTGAAAAAGTTTCAGAAGTGACTAGAATCACAAACATTCCAAGAAGATATCTCTCCAATTTGTATTGTGACAATTTTGTATTGCAATATATTGTCCCACAATATATTGTAACACCCCTACCCAGAATAGGCTTGTTTTAGACTTGTTACCCAATGTAATTAAAGATTGCAAACTATCAAAAACGCCAACAGAATGACTGGTTGGCAAGATTTAAACACATTTAAACAGATTTGGCAGACGCCTGTGAATATTTATTTTGGATTGATTTGCAGAACAGTGATTGTTTTTTTTTTTTTTTACTTTGTAGTTATTGATATAGCGTGAACTTTCACAATTTATTTTTTATTTTTTACATTAGACCTTCGAAAATCGAGGTTTGCTGTAAAGCAGTTGTCTTCAGTCAATAACCAGCCAAAATTCAAAGCTGGAGAAAATCAAAGCTAAACAATTGAAATCATTAAAGGGTCTCTTTTGTGGAATTGTGGATATACTGCTCATGTGGAGGCCTTGTTGAATGAAAGGTTATTTTTTTATTAGTTAGCTTATTCCACCTCAAATCAGTGTCACAATCTCTTGCTCTATATTCGGGGCTTTGAAATGACTGCCATGTCACGCAGGAACTGATATGTCTGTCGCATCCTGACACTGAGCTTCATCTTTCAGTTCTAAAAAATGCCAACAATAACTTTGCAATTCCTCATATCTCTCAATTTTCACCCCTGCTCGAAACAAACTATGACTTTAAAGGCCAATGTGTTGACAGGCATGGTTGAAAAAATATATATCTTACCATCAAGTGCCTTGGCAACAGAGTGACACTGCACCTAGCTTTGATGTCCTAGCAAACAGGCGCATACACTGGCAACTGTTGTCCAAGGGAAAATAAAAAGTGAGGGAGAGAAAAAGAAAAATGAGCTGAACTTTTCAGATATTACACCTACATGTCTCCGACTTGGCATCTCTCATCACCCTCTCATCTATTTCTCACCATTCCATTTCTCACATCTCTTGACTACTTTGTCTTTTTTTCACTCTCACGTCAGCTCTTCATTTAGTTACTATTTAAGGGATGCAAATCTTTGTCTTTACCCTTCCAAAAACATCTTGATTCATCCTCAATGGGGGCGGATGTGATAAAGCATGCTATGAAAGAAAGAAAAATGTATAAATAGAAAAGAAACTACATGCGTCGAAACCGTTTATCCCTCAAGATGAAAATACAGAAGTAACAAGAGCCTTTCGTTTTCATACACTGAACATTTGAGGCTGGTTTTAAAAGGGAGCAGATTCCACTGTCTCTCCATTTTAAACTTTAATGTAAGGAAACATATGGGTGAAGAAGGATCCACTGTGTTTAGTCTTCTGTGTGTTAGTGTTTGAATGAAAACAGGAGAATAGAATGGTTTAATGAAATAACACAGATCTATTTTTTGTTGGCACGATTTCTTAACTAAAAAAAAGGCTCAAAATGTTTTCTGAAATGACTAAACTGAGAAGAGCGGGATTCAAAAATATAGGTTTCTAAAGAGATGACAAAAGTAATACTTTCTACCGTTTCAGTTGTTTCTGTGAGCAAGGTTCAAGAAAAGAGGATTTAAAGCAGCGAGGAGACAAGGGATTACAATTGTACCTTGTAATCATAATTTATTCCACCACACCTGACACAAAGCTTATTCAGAACTTCATCATTTCCACAGGGAGTGTCAAATGTGAATATAAAGCGGTAAAATGCACAAATCTGGGAACATGAATCACTCATTAAGCTGTAACAGTAGAAAAAAAAAAGATTTAAAAATATTTAAAGACAACAATATGGCAATAGTATTTCAGTTTAATGGCTGTCCTCCCTTTAATCTAAAATATTATTCAAATCTGATAAAGCCACTCAGCAGGAAATGGGAACAGGATGTGTTTTGATCACAGAAGGGCTGTTACACATATCTTGACAGATTTATTAGTTATATTCGTGCACTGGAAAAAAATATCTATATAATCACTTTGGTACCTCAACTTTGTAATGTATAAATTAAACCTTAGATGTCTCTGCACGCACCGGTGCATGTGCCAATCAAAGCGGCACAAGTAGGAATGACATGACCCACCTATTCTTTAATTATGATTTTAATAAATATAGTGTAGGTTTCAAAAAGGTTATTAGCTTTGATATTTCTGGTTTTGGATAAACATGAGTTATGAATAGTTTAAATATTTAAACTACTGCCATTTTTTTAGGGTGAAGTCATGTGACCAGTGGTTCAAAAGGAAATGCATTCCTTTGTTAAAGATCAACTCACTTTGATTGTGTGTGTGCTTGTTTTTTATTAACTAGACTACAAACAAAGCATAAAAAAATAATTCTCAACATTTCATTTAGCCATTGAAATTGAGCTTTTGTCCCACTTTTTTTGACACTTCCTCGTTTCACAAAAACCTTTTATTCCACTTCATATTGAGAAATCTTTCATATTGAGAAATCTCTATGGAAAATCTGTCTGTATGCGACCATGAAAGTAGATCACGAGATAAGCAGCTGCAAATCCAAATCACCCCAAACATCTGTAAAGCTTGCACTCAATTTTAAGCAAAGTACAGGCTTTTCGCCTGCAGTGCTGAGGGATGTTGAAGTAATTTGCTAGATTGTGACCTGCCTCTTAGCAAGGAGTACTGGCCGACTGTGTCCTAATTTGGAAGTTTGAGCCAAGGTTTATAATGGTCGGTTTGATACATAAATACCGCAGCTATGAAAACTTGCTCTTTTAGGAACTGTTTAATTACAGGAGTTCTAATGTGTGTACTTTCCCAAATGACTAAGCACAATTATATATTTGTATTTTCGGTTACACTTGCACAATATTGTTGAGATGGGAGGGAAAACGAGGCATTTGTCCTCTACATCTGACACCAGCAGTCACAAGCAAGGCTTCAGGCAACTACTATAGAGGTTATGTTTGCGTCAGCTGTGTGCTGTGCTATGCCATGTACAAAAAAAAAAGATATAAAACTGAAGTGCAGTCATAAAAATCAGAAGTGGACGTCCTTCACTCTAGTGTGCAAAAAAGAAAACACAGATTGCAGCAGCACCCAGCATTGGAACTTGGGGCCTGAATACTGTAAGAAAAAGATGCAAGAATGTCTTTCCATTTCATGATGTTTCCAAGAGGTTTTGGATTCAGAGTATGTTGTGTTCTGGTTTATGTCCTTTACTTTTACATGATTTATTCCCCGCAAGACACAGATTGTGTAGTCTGTAGCACCTTGGATTTACCAAACTCAGCATGTTTATAATGGCCTTGTAACCCCCACTATCTCTCTTACAAGCATCCAGTGACTCTGACCTCCTTAAGAAGGGCTCTGTGTGTGTAGCTAGTATGCATTTATTTATTTATTTTTATACGGAAAGGGCATGCAGAGGGACCAACTGTATAATGAGTTGTGTTGATGAATGAGGGAGGGTTCCAGGTTTTGCTTGTAACGATGTTCATGGTTTAACAATTCATGTACTGAATTACACAGGGAGTGATAGAGTGGTGTTTGTTTCAGGTTCTTGTGTGGTGGTGGGTTATGGCCATGAGCTCGAAAGCATGTGACTATTACACAGTGTATGCTTGACACATGGTTATCTTCGGATAGCCTCTCCCTGATGGGCAAGACCAGCCCCTAACCAGTGTCCCACTTTTATCCCAGAAGCACAGAAGCAAAAATGACCCATTTTGATTCTGAAAAAAAAAAAAAAAAAAAACATGTAGTTTTGGAAAAAAAAAGAGTTTCTGGATGAATACTTTCCTCCAGCAATCCATTTCACCTCGTTGCCATTGTGTATATCTACTATCTACTTCCTGGTTTTGAGCTGGTCAATAATACCAACTTCCGAAATCTTTTAGGGGGCTTTCCCACCTGACTTGTTTATTTTGATCAACTAAACAAAAGTTCATTTGTCTTCAGTTTGTTTGGGGAGATAAGAAACTAAACTGAACTAAAAATCGGACCAAAAGCTAAAAAAAATCATAATGAAAAATCCAAATATTATAATCAATTAACAGAAATGATGTAGGAAAAGATGTCAAGGACCATTTTAAGCTTGTTGTCCCAGTTTTATGTGTCTAATGAGTGGCCCGTATGAAGTCACATGGCTGTATTTTCAACTAGTACGGATCTGATCAATCAGTGTGGTGTGAATGAGGTCTAAATCTGCAGACAACTGGTCTGAAACAAATTAAACAAAACTAGAGGCGAGGAAGCACCCTTAGACTCCATTTCCCAGTAATCTGTAAGATTCTAATGCTCACCTATATCTCTTGACTGACTTCCTCCACTGTTGAGTACTGGTACCAGTGCACAGGAAAGTAGAATTCAGCAGGATTTCTATACATTTACAGCATCACATTCATTCTACCATCTACTAGAATTCCAGCACTGCTCAGCCTTGTCAAACAACTGACATGATGCTGAAAGAGCAAAAAGCATGTTTCAGAGAAGATTTGGATGGAAAGAGCACATCAGTTAAATAGAATTTTGACTGGTCTTTCAAAGCTGAAGTTCAACAGGGTCAATGCAAAAAAAACAAACAAAAAAAAACAAACAATAATTGGTACCTCAACCTCAAGCAACATTTTAACAAGGGGCATTATGTTTGAGATATATGATCTTTGAGAGTTTATCATCATGAAGCTTTTTGGTTTCCAAGCTACGACAATCCAATCTTCTTCCTTAGTACACATCGCAGTCCATCATCTGAGAGGAAATATCTTTTTTTTGTGATGGGATGGAGACAATCTATGCCACAGATGCACAGTAGGTGCAGAGCATGAGCAGGTTGTTTGCGGGTGGCGATTGAATGGTTCAAGAATGAAAAAAATGTAATTGGTGGTCTAAAAATGTGGGTTTTATGGGGGTTTAATGAGGCCGGGATAGGAGAACCAATAAAGAAAGAGAGAAATCTAAAAATTACACAAAGTAGAGACTGAAATTGAAAGAGCACATCAAAATTTGTCTCTTCACTGTTATCCTGCAGATACCAATCATCCTCAAAATTGAACATTAGGGGGATGTGTCATCTCTTTAGATGTAATTTTCTACCCCATCCATTTCCCAAAGAAATGGTTCCAAAATGGTTCAAGATGAGAGTGAGCGAAGTTCAAGAAAGAAAGGTTTGACTCAAAAGCTTCTTAGAAAAAGTAGCATGTGCCATTATGATTACACAAAAAGGCTTTAAACCCTGGCAGAAATGAGTAATTACTTTAGCTTTTACAGAAGCATGACGCTCCTGAAAATCTGCTTGTTGGACGACAGATGTCGAAGAAGATAAAAGCGGCTAATTTAATATAAAACCCGCTGTGTGAACACAGATATACGCATGACACCATCTAATGTACGAAAGACAAATGTAATGGTGATTAGAAAGGATTGGCAGTCAACTCTTATCATGAAAAAAATAAAAAAATAAAAAAGACCCTGCTTTTGACAAGCTGCTGGGGAAAGATAAGGCCTTTGAATGGTGCCGGTGTCGACTCAGCAGCCTTGTATAGAAAAACATCCTGATCAATGCATCATCAATCAGTGGCTTTAAAACGGCAGCATGATGTTGGGGAGAATAAAAATGCAGGGATTAGCAATGTGACAGGGAACTTTAAAAAAGATTTGCATTGCAGAGTGAAATTCAAGGGGTTAGAATACAAAAGATTTTCAAAATGACGGATGGCGTTCAAGGCACAAAGTTTTCTAAATGCTTCTCTTTATCCTAATGTCTATGTTATTGAACAACTGCTAGTCAAGTTTAGCAGCTCTTCAGAACTTGTCTCGTTTGTTTTGGAAAATATACCCATTTTTTCACATTCATGTGACCTTTTAAATGCGACATGAATGATTTGCTCTCTTTAGATTACTCTATGGTCATTTCATAGATGTTTAACACAGAGCAAAAGCTCAACGGGGATCAATAGCCTGATACTTGTTCTTCACTCAGCAAATAAACTACATTTGTTGAGTGCCTTTCATGTTAATTTTTAACAGAGGAATGATGACCATTGTGCAGACTCATTTCATTTACTTTAAAATAAAAGTTTCTATTTGTCAGATGGACCTTAATCCGCTTACCGATACCAGTCGATTTGATCCCAAACTGAAAATATATTGATTAGATGCAGGAGATCTTCTGACCTCAGATTTGCGGAGGTGCTGGATTTGCTCTTTAACTGGAGGTCTCAGTCTCAGAGGAGTGCTGCAGTTTTGGCTCATCTTAAAACTTTGATGAGATTGTAACAGAAAACTATTTATAATCCTATTTTTGGTCAATCTTTGAAACAGAATATGAAGTACATCACAAACCGGAAGCTCCTATAAATGAGCAACTCTGAAGAGCTTTGGTCACCTTTATGCCTTCCCTTTGTTTGTTTAGCCATTTCTGCAAGTTTAGGTAAAAAAAAGCCACATTACTGCTGAATCTTCTTAAACTCTTGTTTCAAACTATTATTGGTTTAGAACAATTACAACAAATGTGTAAAATAATGATTTAGTGCACCCTGATTTCACTTAAATAAAGTCAATAGAAAAGTGAATCCCATTCTGATTTATGTTCAATTTATTGAGCTCAGATCTGATGACCAAGAATAAAATGTAACAGGGGGAAGTGAAACAGTTCAAACTGTCCCCTAAAGCAGTCTTGGTCATTAATCAAGACTAAAGATAACGACGAAGGATGATTTATTGAATTAATATTGATACCCTCTCACAGCTGCACAAAACACATTGATAAGCATTGTAGCACACTATAGGAGGATTTGCGAACCTTTATGAACTTTCTCCAACTTGCAAACAGGCTGAAATATGATGTATAAACTATTACTGAACTTGTATGTTTCGGTGTTTTGCATTATTGATGGACATTCCTTTTATGGTTATGTTCCATATCCAATACCATCTTTCATTTGTGGATGAAACATTTATCTTACACTGATATCTGATTAAGATTAGATGACCTGCAGGAACATCTTTGCAGAGACAGTGACCTAGTTTTTTGATCATTTATGATTTATAATTTGATAAGTAATCAACACACTACCAAATTAACATCACATCACCGAAAGAAAAGCAAACTTATAGTAAAACATGAACAATTACTATGTCTAAGCTGAATCATCCAAACAGTGGAACTCAACAAACCGTTAAATAATGTTTAAATTGGACACGGGACATGGGAAAGTGAGAGAGAAAGACAGAGACTAAACACATCCACCCAGCAGCAAATGTAATCAGGCAACATTGCGAAAAGGGCCAGGTGTAAATTTACGTAGGCATATGGCATGGCAAACATAACAAGAGACGTTAATTTTACTGCAGAGATAAAGAGATGAAGTTAATTAAAATGCTCTGGCTCTAATCACTGGAGCGCAGCAGCTTTAAAGAGAAAAATACATGCCTTGTCAAAGTGTGTCTGTGCTAGAGAGAATGAGGGAGAGGGAGAGAGCATGCTGTGTTCCTTTCTAGAAACTGGGAATGAATTATCTAATCAAAGGTAAATTTGCTTGGTGAGCAATAGCCAATCAGATGCTCAGACGGTGTGCCGCAGAGTAAAACGCTGTAGGAGGTGAGACACTTTAATAAGCTCATTTGAGCAAATCTGAATCCATCAGAATGACAGCATGATTTAGATATTAGAGAAAGAGAGCTGCTATCAATTTTGATTATAGGTGTATTGCCTTAGTTTTCAATGCAAGCATTTTCAGGTATCTTGGAGGCGCCTAGATTTCAAAGCTGGATTCTCAATAACCATAAAAAAACAACACTGGTTTTATGGAGTAAAGACACTGAGATACTGGTTGAATGGCTGTTGATCTCTGAGTTGTTTGCTTGTTGTATCTTTAGCTTGTTGATGTGCAATTTTGCATCCACAGTACAAAAAAAAAAATATTCACGTGGCATCATCTAGTTACAGGAAATGCACAAAGAAACAAGAGCTTAGACCTCAATGCATTGGTTTCCTGTACATTTCAGAGTCCATTTTAAAAGTCCCACTCCCCACTTGAACGTAGGTGATGCAGACTATCAGAACGGGGAAGAAACAGGGTTAATGTGACTTTGAATGTGGCATTGTCTGAGTATTTCAGAAACTGTTTATCTCCTAGGATTTTAATGGATTACCATGTCTAGGGTTCAAAGAGAATGTTATCCACTCCAATTTTGAGTAGACTAATGCTCCACAATTTTTGTATAACAAGTGGGAGTTTTGGGAGTTTGCAATCAGGGTTCCCCTATCGTACAATCCATACGTCCATGAAAATGGTCCTAATTCAGCAAATATGGAAATGTTTAACATCAAACAGCACATTGATATTAAAAGTGAACAAACCCAACCCAAAGCTACCTGTGAGGTCATATCCATAAAGAACTTGATCTTTGAAATAGGTCTGTCTGGTGACACACTAAATGAACCCAATTACTACAAGAAAATGTAACCCCATAAAATCCACACCATCTGACAAGAGCAGCTTTTTGGGATTCATATTCTCGTCAAGATGACGAGGTTGTTATGTCCTCTCTCTGCTCAGCCGAAGCTTGCTGATTCTCCATTCATACTATTGCAATGCCACCTTTCTGAATAGATAATCATCACGAGATGCTGATTTGAACCTGCTGCTGATCAAAAAAGGAGACAAATGCTCTTTTTTACAATAACATTGTCATGTCCTTGATTGTGTCAGTCAATGAAACGTTGAAACAATCCGCCACAAATGCTTTTATTACTGTTCATTTTTTAATTGTGCTCAAATAATTGCTCACTTTAACTATTCACTACCACAGTTTTTAAAAACTAAATTACTATGAACAGTAATGTCCTCGACTAATGGTATGCAGTCGGCCGATAGTGGTCCATGGTGGTCATTAATGTGGGAAGAAAAAGCAGCTAAAGAGTTCAACTTTTTCAAACAACACTGTGTCACTGAGAATAAAGGACAAGTTCATAAATAAAAATACAGCGATGTAATAAATATTTTAAATTAAGCTTGATGAAACATCAGTTATTGAAAATTAATTCAAAACCCAGGTAAGAAGATACTGAAAGCAAGGTTTAAGACGATTTAACTGAAAAGGAGCTTTATTTAACGCAAACATTAGAAATTAGCTGAACACATGCTGCAGTGAGAACAAAGTAGATTCAAGTAGAGGGAAAGGGGAGACCATGACAGAGCCAGCTACAAGCTCTGTGTCTCCCTCAGGATCTGGAGAGCAAAAGGGAAGAACCTAGTTGTGCTGCTATATTTTAGCAAATTCCTGTTGTGATGAAACTTCCTGTTCTATCTCAGACTAAACGATTCTAAATATGACTATGAATTTGATGGTGCAGTTGAGGACTTTATGTTCTGCCAGACCCAGTCACTTGAGACCAAAAGAGCAAAGCACATAACCTGAATTTTCAAAAGGTAGTTTATGTAAGTAGGATACTCTAGACTTGTACTTTTTCTTTTTTACTTAAACCAGTGTCTTAATGCTCAGGCTGTACAGTGTTTAACATAGCAAACTGGATATTTTGTAATATCCAATAATATTGACTCTTAGTTCACCTCTACAATAGCTGATACGGAACATGCTGAAATAGTACATTGCAATATTGGTCATTATGGTGGTACTTGGAGAGCAAAATATTTTCTGAAGTGGTACTTGGTGAAAAAAGTTTGGGAGCCACTGGTCTAAATCAACCAACTGGTTTCAGACTGAGTTATTAAAAATATTAATGATTACAATATACTTTTTCATTGGGTTTATTTGATGCCTATGAATGCTTTTTTTTAATGCTGAGTCAATAAATGCTTTTTGATTTTTTTATTTTTTATAGTGAAAAAAAAGTACCTTGGCGTAAAACAGAGGTATACAACCTGCACAGTAAAAAATTCTCAAATTGAATCCTAGAACTATAACAATTGTGATTTGTGAGATTAAATGCACAACACTTCATTAATCAACAGTTTACTTAATTGTTTTCTTTCCAATGTGTTGACTGAAGTGATCTTTTACATAATTAATAAGCGTTGATTTGTATAGCCTTACACAATATAAAATTGTCAAGCAGATCAAGAATGTTAATTATTCAAACATTTTGTGACGCCCCCATTTAATACAATAGATTTTCCCAGACAGCTACTCTCTGGACGTGACGCATATACTGTGTGAATCATTTTGACAAAGTTGACAATAGGGGTGCTCGCTGACATTATTGTGCAGGACAAACCCTGCAGACCTGTGGTGTTGCTGCTCTTGACAAACTCATTCTGGCACACCAGACCTTCACATCTAAGCTCTGTTAAACAACACTTGGATTTCAATGTCTGAACACTTTTAACTCAAACACACCTCCTGCTTCATTCACTTGCTTCAGCTTTAAAACATTTATTCAGGCCATGCAGAAAGGCAATAAACAACCTGAAGTGTTCTGCTGGTCTCCCTGCTGGATGTTTACCTCAATTTGGCTGGAAAGACTGAAGGATTCACACCCACTGTTATGATGTTTGGTTAATAAGGAATTCTAACGGTAATATATCTGTACTTTAAACAATAATGCTATGATAACACTTGATAAAAATAACATATAATCTACAGGTAGAAATAAAAATATGGATTAATAAATAATTAAAACTTGTAAAACTATGAAACTCAAAAATTTTGTTGAAAGCCTTCAAAGAAAAGTTGAAGCTGTTAAAGCTGCAAGGGAAAGGGTTCATCATATCAACCCTTAGAAGTCTAACAAGCATTTTAATAAGCCCCTCGAAGCATTTTACTTTACAATAGCATTTTTCACCGACTTTTTTTCCATTATGTTACATAATAATTCCTCAACAACCTGGAATATGAACAAAAAATAAAATTCAGAATAATCAATTGTGCAATTTTGTGACTGAAAAAAAAATGTTTTCATAAAAAAACTGAAGTGTTCAGACAAAATAAAAATTCATAAAACCAAAGAAAACCATTTAAAAAAAACTAAGACAAGGTTAAAACAAGGTGAAATTTACTCCTAAACCTTATATCTCGTTCTTTTTTTTACTTCAACTTTGCGAAACACAAGCCATCTCACAGGTTTTGTACTTTCAAGGGTTTTCCATTATTTACACCACTAGAGGGTGCGTGTAGGGACTTCTACGGGTTAAACGTGATTAATTAAGTATGGGATATAACTTCCATTGCTTTTATTCAAAAAGCAGCTAAGCAAATTCATGTAAATTTGGTGTACAGTATATTATATATACTTCTGTATATTACCCAATCAGGTAAACATTTTTCCACATTCTCCATTATATTTATCAAAAGTGTGATTTTCCAATGTTTGTTGTGGAATCCTTATGAAATTCTATTGAACAGCGTCTCAGATAATCCTGTATTTATTTATTGACGTATTTGTTTACACTTGTTACATTTAAATTGTTTGAGAGACACTCTGAAGCAAGGGTTTGGCACAACAATACTTGTTGGTTTATTAACAATAGCTCTCAAGTGAGTGTGCATAAAGCTAGAATTCCCTCAAAGCTTTCAAGTGCTCAAATCATTTCTTTTGTTTCCTGTAACATGCGCAGTGGGCCATTAGTGACACCACATAATCCAATTGCCCACTTTTAAACACTCTTTGGTTATCTGAGTGTATCTGAAGATGATATTAGAGCTTATCTCAGGGGTCTGGCTGTGATTATATTATAGTACCATCAGGGTGGAGGGTTATCAAATTAAGACTTCAAACTACCTCCATATGTGTGCGATCATTTAGATTACACAGGAAGTAGTATCTACTATCTGCTTGGGACTGATCACATGATTAATGTTCTCTGGGTCAAAGGAGACAACCTTAAATTATTGGAGGTCAAGTAGCCTCCAGCATGTACCCCAAATGAATCGACTCCAAATAGTTGTGGGTCTAATCTGGGAGTAATTGCCAGTCAGATGTAACGTCTGATGTTGCTCTCCTCCTCCTCTGTTGCTTTCTCCTTCCTTCTTTTTATTTGCAACCTGATGTATCCTCTAATCTCTTTCCCTTAGGGGGACTAGGGCGCGTGTGTACGTCTAAAAGGGGAAAGCATCAATTGAGGATAAGACCAAAAAATAGTAAGTCCATTTAAAATGCCTGATTTGTCAAATTGGAAGGGAAGGGCATAGGAAATTGTGTGTCTAAAAACTATGAAAAATAAAAAAGGAATCTGAAAAACCTATTGTGCCATGATACTTGATATTTGAGGTGTTTTCATATTTGGGCATACATTTTAGGAACATTTGACCAAATCAAGATAATCAAATCATTAATTTGAGGTCCCCAGAATGAAATGCACTTGCCTCCATCGACAATAAAGACATATTTAAAAAAAAAAAAAAAAAAACTATGAAAGGAGGAAATTACAGAGAATTCATGTTAAGAATACGTTCAAGCTGAAAGTGAGAATCATATTCCAGAAGAACAAGAATTTAAACTGCTATATATGAACGTGTGTATTTGGTAACTGTCATAGGGACAAATATTGATAGCTGTATCTTCATTAAAATCCATCAAGATATCTATATTGAAGTGTCTATCATATTACCCCTCCAGGGGGCCATACATCTCAACCATTCCATCTTGGTATAAAATTTCAATCTGCAAGTTCTCAAGAGGAGAAAAAGTTGAATTAGATTTTATATGTATATATATATTGGATGTAGGCTTTGCTGTGGCCCAGGCTGACCATGTAAACAGATGTGGTAGCCAATGAGCATTTGTATTAGTGAAGTGGAGCAGGAAGGCTCAGTTGAACAGCAGGCTAAAAATGGCAAACAACAAACGGGCTGAGGAAAAAAAAGCCTATGGAAAAAGCATGAAGTCAAAGTCGTGTAAACTTGGGATGAGCACTTAAGATAATTAAGAATGCAAGAACCGCTAGCATCAGACGTCGAAGTTAACAGTTAAGCCATGTTTGCTTAGCTTCACATAACAATATATGAGAAGAGATGGCATTGACCGGGGGGTGGGGGGTGGGACTCCCAAAGTTCACATAGCACACCTTTAATGAATTCGTTTCATCCAGTTATATTTTGCATTCTCTCTGTATTTGCTGTATAGTCATGAACTGAAAAAAGTCAAGTGTGGATTTAACTGCTCCAAATCTTAACACTTTAAAGGGCTTCTATAGCTCCCCAGCCTTAAATGCACACACTCAAAAATAATTCAATATAGTGGGAGTTGAAACAGTAGGAGTTCCTTTTTTGATTCAGTGAACACCAAATGGATGATTGCCAAAGATAGAGGGAATAGTAGGACAGGTGTAATCATGTTGAGTTGACGTTGACTCACAATGTTCTGGACACTTAGAGCATTTTTTTCATTATACAGTGTTTGGTTGTCAGCACACCGGCATGATTGCACTTAAGATTGTCGGAGGAGGGCCTCACAAACCTAAAAAAGCTTGATTTAGACCAATCATTCCATCAAGAAAAGAAGAAAAAATGACCAAGACACCCATTGTCCAGAGTGTCCAGTGTTCAGACACGGTATTCCAGACACGCGACTGAAATAGTTGGTTTTTCACGGATACAAGCTCCTCCCCACCCCTGACTCTCCAGTCAAAAAAATGTGTGGTCATGAAGAATTTATTTATGTATGTGTTTATTAACCTTTATTTCACCAGGTAAAAATAAAAACTCATTGAGATCAAGATCTTATTTACTATAGCGACCTGGCCAAGTGGTCTGCAGCACACATCAATAACATTTGCACAACAACTAGACAAAACAATCAGGTTAAAAGTCAATTGTGAATAAAAACAGGGAAATATGGACAAAATGGAAAGACATCTTAAAAACACAGGCACTGCTAAAAGAACGATTTGTGTAGTAATGAATGAAGATACCACTGGATCGCATGGCATACTGGCGAAGAGAAGGTGGAGCCAAACCAAGGGGGGTCTAGAAAAGGGAACAAATTAAAGAAAGCAGCCCAACAGCTTTGATCTGGAATAAATTCTTCCAGGAAATGACATTAAAGGTCGAGCGTCCGGAATACCGTGATGTTTGGAACACCATGAACCTATGTTGGTTTAACACATTGTCTCAAAACCCTCTGTAAAATTGCACCCTCAGCTTATGATGTGTACACTATTTATTTGTGTATTTGAACCAGGAACAATTTTATTTTTACACATAAAATATCCTGCCTGTGCACTATGATACAGCAACAGAAAAGTAATTGCCAACCTCAATAATCTCTTCCTGCAGTACAAAACATGAAAACACTAGGGAGCAGAAGTACTCCAGGAATGCAAAAGAAATGAACATGGAACAATTGAAATAAAAGAAAAATGTGAATATATACACCCACGTTGCAATAAAATGACTACATTTGAATGACTCAATCACCAGCTACCATCTCAACTTGTGCAATGCAAGTGCTAGCAGGTCGCTTGTACCATAAAGAAATAATGAAATTGTAAAAATAAAAACTATTCAGTGCGAAAAATGATGAATAATGCTATTTCATTATTAATTTGTTATTGTTTTCGGTTCTATTTAAAATATGTTAAGCAGCTTGTGCTAGAGGATATATATGTAGCATTCATAAATAATGTGAACATCGGCGTATGGTTGCAACAGCAGGTGAAGTATGGGAATAGAACAGCACCAGCCCATCAAACCTTGGTGTTTTTGCTCAGTTTCCCCCTGTCTCCAGCTCTGTCATGTTACCTTGAGCACCTCCGGTAAAAGCTTGTTCTCTGTTCTTCACAGCGCACACTCCAAAGCTTTTACCAGATGACGGCGAAAGAAACGTGTATGAGATGAAAGACTGGACAGAAACACACACAGCCCACCAACAAAGAGACTGGAGCATGACCAAATGCAGAAGGATGACGTTACACTATGCACGCTCCTTCTTCAAGTGTAGGTACAAAAGCTTGTCCAAAATAAGCAACACAAAAACCCTTCAGTGGCAGATTAGCCTCAGAGGAAAATAACACACAAAGAAGAAAGACATCTATGCAGGTTACAGGGAGCCTTTGTTTTTTATTGCAAAATCACTGTTAGTGATTTTACTATACGTGTTTGTTTAAATTGCCAGTTGCATTTAAGGGAAATGTGAAGGTTGAATTGTGATATGTTTGGGCACAGCGGCCATTTTGTTTGTATCCTTAGTTTCCACGAGGAGTTGCGCTTGAATTGTTTTGGGGTCAAATATTTACAAAATACTAACAATACTAAATAAACAACCGTTACTAATAGAACAGAATAACCAAACCACATAATTAATTTTTGTTTAAATCGGTAGTAGTTGCTCTGTTTACTGTGTAACCTTGGCATCGGTGGCGTCAAGCAACAAATATGGTCGATGTGCTGATGTCACTCCTCGCGCTCTATACACACTATTGTTTTGGGCAGGGGTGGAAAAATGCTGTTACCAAAGAATACTTTAGAAACAATAAAGATCAATATTTATAAATCAAATCTATATTTTGTGTTACTACCACCATTCATTTGTATAGGTACACCTGCACAAAGTCAGGGATTTTGAAGGGTTATGGTCAGGTGTTTGCTCAATTAGGTAAAAATCATCAGTCACATGTAGGTTGAAACAAATCATGAACGTAAACAGAAACTGGTGTGTAAGAGGCATCATGTGTGGTGAGAGAAACATACAAACACACACACACACACGCACGCACACACACGCGCACACACGCACACACACACACACACACACTTCAAAATTTATTTAAGCATCCCATCATCGTCGGGGTGAATGTGACCCCATTCAGTGTTTAACATAAACATGTACGTATGTTTTTTTTTTGTGTGTGCTTGTCCTTGACGTTTCATAATTTAATGAGAAGAACTTGATAAACATACGATTAACTTTGTATTATCGGTTTTCCTTGGGGTTGATTGCCTGAGACAGAGGATAATCTTGAGGAGAATCCTGATTATGAGGCATACTCCTCAGATGAGAATTAGCCTCCTAGTTTTGACCCTCCTGTTGTCTCTCAACCAGACACATTACCTTCCTATAATAGAAAATTACTAAAATCCTGCTCTCCGCTTGAACGACAGGGTTGACTTAGCACTGCTAATGTCATCAAAATGGTTCCAGGGCCCACCAGATATGCTGTCAGTCATATTGAAGACGTAAATTCAGCATTTCAGCTTTTCATTACACCAAAATTGAACATAATCTACTTGAAATGACAAACATTGAGGGAGGAATGTCTATGGGGACAGTTGAAAAAACTTTTATGTGACTGATTTGCAGAATACACTGGTTTGCTCATTTTGGCAGGAATTTACAAATTGTTTGAAATTGGTGTCAAATTGACCCATTACATAATTATGCTTGGGTCTTTGTTAAAAGAAATTGTGACTGACCCTCAGATTGACCCCAGTGAAAAAAGGTGTTTGGTGGTTTTAAGGTAACAGGAAGATTAAAAAAGGGTGCACCATAATTAAATACTAGCGTGTCACACAGCAGTGAGATACCAATGGTGTTGCTGGTTAAAAGGGAGACACGCTGAGTGGAGTCAGGTCCAGGGACCCCAGCCTCAGGTGAGCACAGCAGCTGGGTTCAAGCTGTTTTGAAGCAACACAAAGTAACAGGGAATGCTGGAGATCGTAGATGCTGTGCTTGGATGCTGTGCCTTCAAAATCAGGACAGAAACCAGTGGGACAGTGGTGCACACATCAACTGTTCAGAGAAGTCTGGCCAAAAGTAGATATACATTCATTGTGCGGAAAAGACCAAACAACTTTAATGCACAAAAACTGGGGTAGAGAAAATGGCCGCAGGTGCTTTGTACTTATCAAAACATAATGCTCCACCTTACTGTAAATTACAGTAAAGTAGTAACGCCATCATTGCTAAGGTTTTTGGCTTTACTGTTCTGATAAAGATTCACAACATTGCAGTATGCTCTTCTATGTGGATGTTTGTGTGTTTAGCCTTTAGTTAAATGGACTGGCTGTTGTTTTATCCCAGCTACTGTTGATCCTGATTTGTAAGAGTTAAGCTTTGATAAACGAATTGCATCCCATCCGATACGCCACAGCCACCAGCACCCTGCATAAATCAATAGCCATTACTGTCACCACCAATCACCCTCACCTCTGTTTCTCTCTCATCTTCTCAAGCCAGTATTTACTCTTTCAAGGCTGTGGTGTCTGGGTGTGTTTAATGGCTGCCATTTCTATGTGGAAAACAAAACATTCTTCTAATGTACTTTAAATGCATTCAGCTCACCGAAAGCCCACGGATCAAAGATAGGCTGCAAAATTATTTTTCTTGAACACATATCTTTAAAGTGTCCCAAGACCTCTCTGACTCAGCAAGGTGCTTTTACACCTCAGTTTTTAAAAACTCTGGGTACAGAGATGTGGTCAGTCGTTAGTTAATGATATCCCAGGGAGCAGGGCTTAAATAAAAAGTCATTCACTTCTGCTGTGAGATGGAAAGTGAAAGAGGGTTTGTGCTTCTGAGAGATTGTCTTCCAAAAGAATCTTCTCATTCACACTTCCAGATCGAAGACAGTGCTGCTATTGTGAAAATCAGTGTGGACCTTTTTATCAATCCAATGTAAGAGCAGCAACACGCAGGTGGATAGTAGCGCTTTTTTTTTCTTACAATATGCGGCAGTTAATGGTTCTTTCGGGTGGTGAAATGCAATTTTTACACTTGAGGAAATTTTACACGTAAGCAAAGTGTTAAGTAGTAAAAACCACTGAAAAAGAACTTCTAACTTCTACTGATGTTGCATTTGTTTTCATTGGATTTTTCAAGAAAATAATCATCCAGCTTCATTTTAAATACAGGCAGTTTCTGATGTTTTCCTTATCCTTTACATTGCTTACATTTGGAAAATACCTGGGTCGGGGTAGCCATTATTCTTCGGCTCCTGCTTTCAGCAACATCTAATCGATTCATCAGTAAAATGTGTCATTACAATGAATGCGTGCTGGCGAAATCTACATGTCCTTGCCTGTCACACTCCTGGACTTTAATATGAATGAGCAAATGCACACACAAGGAATGAAGCGGAACATGGAAGCCATCAATAATGCAGTGGGACATGATGGTTTTCTGAAGCAAACACATTGCTATGCATAGACACGGGAGGCCTTTGCGATACATCACATTGTGATACAATTAGACGGAACATGTAGAAAAGAAAGATGTTAAATGATTATGATTATTAACCACTGACGCAGACATCAGATAAGATCTCTCTCTTTATAAGAGCCGTCTCCCACTGTGGCTATAATATTCATCAGGTTTTGGCTGTGTGATGGGATGTCCAGGGACAGATGGCCAGCACGGTTCCACACAGAAGCCATGGGCGTGATTGCATCCGGCCTGTGGAGTGCGTTTGTGAGGTTTAATGGGCTGACTAATCAGAGCGAGAAATAGATGCATCTAAATTAGAATCTGGGATCACCAGAGATCAGGCAGCACTCATGCAGAATGACAAGCAGTTCGTACTGCAAAGAATAGCCCCTAACCTGTAAATTAACTCATACACTATTTTCTTCTGCTGCATCATTCTGTAGAAATATCCTTTTCATATGCACTGACTAATTCTGTTGGAGGCAGATAAAAAGAAAATGAATTACATTCTGCATTTGATTCATGACAGTGGGAACATCAAAATAGTAAAAATTGTATCTTGCAAAATGGCACAGCATTTAAAACATCTCTCATCGCTACTTTGAAAAATGTCACAGAGCTGTCAGTGGAGGCATGGCCATTGTGACAAGCTGTCAAAGCCACATCTGAAAACAGTACAGAAACACTTAATTCTCAGATGCCAAAGAAACCGCCATCTCAGTTCCCTCCTGGCATGAAGTAGTTCAAACTTTAGAAGAAAATAGTTCAATAAAACCACAGTGAGCCAACCACTCCACAAGAAGAATGCCTAGTCAAAGCTTAACTGAACCATGTGTTCAGGAGACATCGAGTGCAATTCTGTATTGGTACACCTTTGAAAACTTCAGCTAAACTTTCCTTTTCAATAAATAGTTTGATAAAAATCACTTTTGTTCCAATAAGTTTATGATGATGTCACTGCTTAGGCAAGGAATTCAAATGTGAGACAGTATTGCCAGAGGAAATAATCACAAAGTTTTTAGAACCAAAAATTTGTTGCTCACTGAAAAAAGAGGCAAGGGCCTTAAAAACTTGTGTTTGTGCTCAGTATGAGCAGATAATGTGAATGCTTGTGTGTGTGATTATTAAAATGTGAGCTAATTTTAATACTTTAGCACAATTTAGTGTGTTTTTGTGGCTTGTGGCAAATATTTAACATTTGTCTAAACTAGGTGTGACTTATTTAATATTCTATGTTTTGAGCAGTTAAATATTTCCAAGTGTGATGCATCCTCGCTCTAAAAGCACATTCCCAACCTTCCCTTTCCAGCCACTCTAAATGAAAGAAAGGTGCATACCAAGAACCCTGGGGCCTGTAGGACAGCTCCCCTTGTACTCTTACGACCTCTACACACCGATCTGAATTTCATGCAAGAACACGCCTTGATCGAAAACCATGGGCGCCAACAGGAGCTCACACATCTGACAAACTTGGCAGTGAAAAAGAGTTTGCCTCTTCCATATCGAAATGGTTTTTAGTAAAGAGAACCACTGATAAAAGCTGGCTCTTTTGATGATGTGAATAGGATGTAAGAGAGCCGCTTGGTGGCGCTCATACCTATTTTCATAACGGTGTAGCACAGGACTGAGGAAAACGAATCTCATTTCGTATCGGTGTGTTGAGGCCTTATTCGCAAAACTCAGTGACAAGGGAAACTACACACATTTTTTTTTAATCAAATTTAACTATTAAAAAAAGCATAATAAATGACACAGAAAAAGCCATTTTTCCCATAACGTGATAACCGTAAAATTTATAGTGTAAATATTTTGCTTGGTTATCTGGAAATTAAAATATGGTTTGTAAAATTCACAATATACAATATTATCTGTAATAAAAATAATTAGATTTTAGAATTAGATAATAAATAAATTAAATGTACATGTTTTTATGCATATACCTTATTAATAAATGCATGCCTTACTAATATCAAATTAGTTTTTAGCCTTATAGCAAAGATATCAAATCAGAAGACTGGGAATATAAAGCAAAAAAAAAAAGTCACTGTAAATCCTTTATATAGCAACAAAAAATATGATAATATAGATATAAAATATCTAATATCATATCACAACTAAATACGATTTTGTAGTTTACTTCCAGCTCATAGGCAGAATTTTGATTATATATATAAGTTAAATAACTTCAATCGGAAAGTTGCAAATATATCTATGAAGCACTTCTCTCTCTGGGATTCTGATAGAAGAGCCAGAGTTTGGTATACATCAGAGGAATGGTACTTGGGATATTTGGTGGTGGTGCATCAATGCAACAAAATAAACATGATGTACAGAAACAAAAAAATCAAAATGTTTTAAAATTATTGCATTTATATAGTTAGCACTTATGAAGACACATTAAATGTGCTTTAACCCATTTACTGTCTGTGAGAGCTCCTATAGAAAACACTGCTTTGTAAGTTGAAGTAGGAAAAACTGAACGTCAATAAAACAATTATTCACTGGCCAATATCCGAGGAATTAGAGGATTTACAAGCATAGCAAAACCCTGAGACATACATCTCTCAAACAGGGCTGTACGAATCCAATCAATTCTTGAAATTGATTTTCCTCAGTGGACGACTTGCTTAACTATTAGCATGTGTCCCACGACTATAATGCGTTTAGACCTGAGGGAATGCATCCATGAGAGATAGTTTGGATATAAAGAAGCACAGCTAGATCAACATTCACACAACTTCAGGCAAACACTTATGATACACTTACAAAATAAATGCAATGGTCTCATCTCAAAGAAAAGAAAAAAAAACACATTTATATATAGTTGTGCTCGCAAGTTTAGACAACTCTGCCAAAATATGTGCTTTCTTGGCTATTGTGATAGAAAATTGTAAAGATTGCATATAACTGATTATAATGTTATTCAGTTCTGATAAAATATGTGCTGGTGTGTCTCTGTGACTCGTGAAATGACGTGTTTCCTGTGGGGGGACCCCATATAGACAGTCTCCCCCTTTCAAAAGTCCTCTTTTCATAAACATCGATAACTGCCTGATGTCTCTTGATGTAGTTGCCGGTTGACATTCTTTATCTTGGCTTGTGGTAAAGTAGCCCATTCTTCTTGGCAAATTCTTGGGCTGTCTTGTATAAACTGCACGTTTGAGTTCTCCCCAGAGAGGGTCAATCATATTGAGGTCAGGAGATTAAGATGGCCACTCCAGAACATTCACTTTGTTCTGATGTAACCAATGACAAGTGGACCTGACCTTGTGTTTTGGATTATTGTCAAATGGAATGTTCAGTAATGTCCCATGAGCAGCTTCCAGGCTGAGCCCAGAATCACAGACATTGCTTATAAGCAAACAGGTTGCAGATGCTCACCTTTGCCAGCCACCATTTTGTGTCAGTTTTTATGGGCAAAATCACCAGGGTGGGCAAACTTTGATCAGGGTCATTTGGAAAGTATTGTTGTGACTATGATTTAAAAAGAGTAAACGCAGTTGTTGTACTGTGTAAATAACTATGAGTGGAAAATGGTTTTGTGTCATCATTCATGGTCAAGAAATCAGAAAATGAGCCAGGATGTGAAACCTATGAAGACAACTGCAGGTCACATGACTCTAAAAGGCTCATTCCAACTATGATTTGCTTTGTGGTGCACTATTTTTGTCAGCTCGTATTAAACACAAAGAGCACAACAAATTCTAATGGCATCTGCAATGCTCAGTTTAACCACTAAGACATACATGAAATCCAAATTAAAACGTACAAATATGATTTTGGAGTTTTCCACAGAGGCATGTTCTCCCTATGAGCCTGGAGAGCACTGGCATCAATCAAACAGAATCCAAGAGATCATGGCAGATCATCGTTTGCTACATTTGTGTATTTTTAACACATGTTAACATTGTCTGATAGACAGTCAATGGTTACAAATACCATACACATTATTATAGCACAGAACAGCTGTGCTAAATATGCCACTAATCCAATGATACGCTTCAACCCGATCCTTGACCTTCTCTCGCACAGGTAGAGCTCCTTCCACAGAGTTAAAATAGCTGATGACATTTTCCCTAATGAAGACCATATTGCTGAGTGGGAGTGGTCAGTATAGCTCGACAGTTCCTGCATCAAAATGGCCATGAGTTAATTAGGTAAATGTCACACGCTCAGAGATGCGGCACACAGCAGCTTCTGTCTGCCTGCTGCGAGAAATATTGCCAAACCTTGAAATGATCTGACCTCATTAATACCTTCAGACATCTTCATAGTTCTGCTTCATATTCAAACTTTATTCTTATCTTCTGATTTTCCCCTTATAAAGAACATTTGGTTCTTGTTCTTGATATTCTCACTTTACAAGCTGTCTTTTGTTTATTTATTGCTAGTTTACCATTAATTAAAGGTTCAGCTAAGTAGGATTACTCTGTTGTGACCAAAGGGAGACAGGAAGGATTAGACTTCGTTCAAGACCAGCTGGAATCAATACCAAAAGCAATCCATCCTTACGTCCTCAAGAGGTGTCACGTTCAATCACATTCAGAGTTTAAGGGTCACATTGCAATATATCCAACATCACCAATTCATTTTGATAGATCTGTTAGGAAAGTATTGCAGTAGCAACGCAAAGATCATGGGTTCGATCCCTAGAAAAAGCAACAAAGTTCAACAAAAGCATCCAGCAAATGGACAAATTTAAATATAAACATGTAGTGTGGAAGAAATGACATGCCCTTGAGTAAGTTTTATCAAAAATCGTAATTTAGTGAGTGGAGTTATACTTTAGTACATTTCTAGTTCTGTATCAGTACTTTTACTGCACTACTATTCTTCAACCTGCCTGTACTACTTGAACTTTTTTCTACAGTGATTGGCAACTATCCTGTCCAATGAAATTGCATATAAAGAAACAATCGCCCTAAAAAATGAGATCAAGCAAACGTAAACAATCCAGTACGATCACAGCAATAAAATCAGTAGAAATCGAAATGATTGTGCAAGAACAGCTCATTTATTTTCTTTTATCGTTTCAATTGCCAAGGAAATAGTTGAATGTTTAATTATGTTTTATCTTTGCTCTCTATTTTCTTTTTCTCTCTCTTAATCTATTTTGTTCTTTACTTTCTCTTTCTCTCTCTCTAGCTCATTCTTCTGTATTTATGTCTCTCTTTTTACTTGAGTATGATTTTTAAGTATTCTTTACACCAATGTAAATGTATAATGTTTGCTCTCACATTCAAAACACTGGCTGTCATATGCAGCAGAAGTTTTGATTGGTTTTATTAACATTCCAGGAAGACGGAACAGAATTAGGCCATTATACAGTTGATCACAGTCAATAACATCCAGCAGCAAAGTCCTAAAGTCACCAGGAAGCAAATGGAGAGACTGTGGGATGCAGTCTCACTTGACCAGGCAGCAGATAACTCCACGCTTCGGAGCAGTGAGTCCACAATCTGCATTTGGGTGCTGACACTATTTACTGATCTATTCTGACACTCAGTTCAATCATTTTGATTATTAAACAATGAACAATTTCTTAAATATAAATAAAAAATATATATTGAGGCCTTGAATAATGGGAAAAGGGGACATTATGGAAAGCAAATAACTGATTTTAAAACAACATTTAAAATATCAGTATCCAGACTTGAAAGGTTTATGTTTGTATGTTTGGAACAGGCAATTTTGATTTTCCTCAAACTACTTTTGTGCCAAAGAAAACACATTGTATTCAAATTCTTAGTGTTTTGAAAAAATAAATAATAACAAATACTGTGTAGACTCCAATTCGATGCTTATATATATATATAACAAAATAAAATAAATATATATATGGATTATTTGTGATGGTTTAATCTCTGTTGTTTCTGGAAGTTGAAGATTCTTTTTTTGGGGGGGTTCAAGAAAGCAGCTGTTTACTCAAATGAGCAGGTGCTAAGAATGGAGCTAATGAACTGAGAGTTCAACTGAGAAGACTGACTGAAAGAAAAATAGAAATAGATTGCATAGAGTTTTAAAGAAGAGTGAATAGGGATGCAAGATGAAACTCTGTAAAAATAAAATAAAATCACGAACCATTATGGCTATTCTCCTCTGACCTCTGGCATCAACAAGGCATTTGTACATCAACAAGCTCACAGAACTGCTGCTCCCTGGGTATTTTCTTTTTTTCTGACCATTCTCTGTAAACCCTGGGAAACCCTTTTCTTTCCCATTCTGATTATCGGTTATAACTGGAGCAGATCGTCTTGACCATGTCTACATACCTAGAAGTACCTTAACATGACACAATTATATCAAATGCTATATCAACATGTATTTCGATCCAAAACTTGAAAACGAATAGAGAGAATAAAATTACTTTATGTAAATACATCCATATTGTTGTCCCCCTTTTCTGTAGTCTGGTGATAACTATTCAATCATAGCTGGTTAAAAGGATATGAACAAACACCGGATAAGTTTCCAGTCCAGCTCAGCCCCGCTAGACTAGATTTTGACCGTCATGTTTACATGCTTGTATTGGTCTTATCATAAACTACTTGATTCCACTGACATTTATAACATAAACTCCACCAAAGCACTCAAAGGACAAACAAATGGATAAATATATGGTAATGAAAGATCAACATTACGTCCTCAAGAGGCAAGCATCTCATAAATCAATCACTCTTTTTACTCGGATTTTAATGACCTTTCCCTCTTATCTCAATCTGATCTGTTCATCCCCAATCTCGTACAACACTCCCAATCAATCCTAAAAGCTTTTTACCAGCTCAAGCTCTATCGTTACGGATCTGACAGCCATCCACCAATCATAATGAGAAGAATGGCTGCTAGCGTTTCTTTTGTTCTGGATCTAATAAGCTGGAAAATGGATGAGCTTCAGTCTCAGAACGGAAGACAAAGTAATGTATTTCAGTAAAAGAACCAATGGCTTTTCAACAGAATTTCTTAAAGATGGGAAAAGATCATTATGAAACTTTTGAACAAGTGTGGATTAAAATTTAAGTTTGAAATGGGCCTTCTTAAATTCATATTAGTGGTACTTTATACGAAGCCCCCCTATTACGAAACAGATGATTCACATATAGGGTTGCTATGATTGCTTATTTTGATTCGAAAAATCTAGGCACAATACAAAAAGGGTATTCGGGAAATTTCACATTCAAATTTAAACAAAAAGAAAAAAATGCACCTACTGTACAGTTATTCTTTGATAGAAAGTGAAACCTCAAGAAAGCTAAGCTAGTTTCTAGTCAAGCTGAAATAAAGCCAAATCCTATTTTTTCATAGTAATATATTTGACTTACATTAAGTTACAAAGGAGCAGATTTATTTATAAACTTTATTTATTAAACTGACTCTGAAGAAGAGTTATTTAAATAAGTCTGTTTGAACTGCACAGTCAATTTTAACTCTGCATTCTGAATGGTTAGATTTTTATTTTGCATTTGTTCAAAAAATGTACAAAATAGAAAATTAAATAAATCTTCCTCAGAGTTGGTTTAACTCTTTATTGAGTGCAACCAAATACACTTTGAGTAGAGTTAATTTAACTCTCGGTAGAGCATCATTTAGTTCCCCAAGTGAATTGGAATTGTGAGTGTGGGCTTTCATCATTGAGCTCCCCATACTATTTTAAACACATACCCTAGGTTAATTAATTAAATTAAAATGTCCACTTTAACTCTGCAAACACAGGATCATGCAGACACCACTATGGATATTTTGGGTTATTCTGCACCTAAGTTATTTAAACAAACTAATTCAAATGTGTTCAATTAACTCCCGACATTATAAGTGTTAATATTTTCAATGTGTTCATTCAATATTAGAAACAGTTATACAAACCATTAAAATGAACTAAAACCAACACTTGGCTTTTTCCTGTGCACAAATGACACACCTTAGTGTTACAATTCAACTATAGAAGTGTGGAAAAATCTCACGTTTGAAGTGTCAATGTCAACACTCATACCAATATATTACTTATAGAACACCCTTTTCAGAAGAGACTCATATTGTCAGAGACCCAGTGTTCCCAGAAGAGACACAGCCAGCAATCACTTCAATGATTCCACCTGCAGACAATTACCCAATCAAAACACTCCTTCAATCAATCTCCCTCTGTTAAAACGCTCATCCACACACCTGCGTAGTTGTCAGAACTACGGTTCATGCACCCTGACTCTCCATGATTGCTCCTGGGCGTCATGGATCTCTGTGTCTATTCTGTGTCTCTTATGGGTTAAACTATCTCTACATCTGCTCTATCTAAATACTCCACTCCAACAACCCACCTCCGAAGCCCTAATGGGTTCTCAGGTTCCCTGCTGTTGGCTACAAGACTGATTATATAATACAGAGTTCCATCATTTTTAAGGAATGTTACTTTTCTGTCTAAATTTGTAAATATTGCAAATAAATCTGTAAGCCGTTCCTGATCCAGTGTTTTCTTATCCTTCCTTCAGCACTCTATCACACTTAATACTTAGAATTTTTGGCTTTCTATGATACTTACGCTTTGAACTGATGTCTAACCTTGTATTTTGAGCATTATCAATGACTTGCTAAATGCTTTACATTAAACGTGTTTAGTGACTAGTGAATTTGTAAACCTCATTAAATTTAAACTGTGCTAAGAGAACTATTGCTCCCCAATCAATGTATGACCTCTCAGCTCATTGCTGGTTAAAAAGAAGCTCACAATCCAGTCACACACACAATTGGGTGGATGGAAAGAGTGCATTTGACATGAAACTCAAAGGCACCTCAGTGAACGCTTTGCAATACAAAGCATGATGTTCTCTGTCCAAAGCTAGCATCTCTTCCAACTCAACACCCAGAGTTCTGCAGGGTCAACTTCCAAAGGCCTCGTCACCTGATTCAGCGTCACTGCTGCAAAATCAGATCTGGTCCTCGGTCCCTATCTAGTCAGGCAGAAATCCGTCTGACAGATGCGATTGGACATTGTGCTGACCCACAACTCAACCCTTTCATGTGCTCCCATTTTACTCAGAGCAAGCCACACTATTCCAAATGGCTTTTTTGCTTGACTATGCGTGTGCTTGTTTTCATTAACAATCCCCTATTAAAAAACTCAATTTCAACAAATCAGAAAACTATTCTTAGATGCATTTCATAAACAAAGTGACAACTTAAAAAATAAATCCAATGTAAAAATGGCTGATTTAAGGAAATTGATCTTTTGGGATCTATGCGTTTTACAATATTACGGTAAAATCCTGTTTAAAAAAAAAAAAATCCAAAAGTTCACTTTCACCTGCATTCCAGGCGCAGCAAATATTGTTTGCTTGTCATCTTGGATGGGGAACCGAGCATCAAATGTAATGTTCTTTAACAAGGTTGAAAACAACACTGAAAATGACTTTTAATGTAGCGTATAACAGAGTTTTAAGTTTTAAATCTGAATCTAAACGAAATCATTGTTAAATCGGTAAAAAAAAAAATACAAGATGATGGATATGTTTTTTGACTTCATATGTGCCAACCTCTTAGAGACTCCCAAAACCAAATATTAAACCTTCCAAAATCATAATAAGAGCTCATTAAAAAGATATGTAAATAAGAACTGAACTCACGTTGCCCTTTGTGGGGATCTTTGGGTGTAACTTGGGGGAGCTTGATTGGTTGTGGCAGGTGAATCTCAGGACCTGTAGACCACTTTATCTGCCGCTGATGAACAGATGATATCTTTGAGCTGAAAAACAATGTTAAAACTGTAATTTCTGTTACATTCCTTTAAATAAAAATAATACACATTTGAATTAAAAATACTGTAAATAAAGTGTATAAACAGTTCAATATAAAGTAAGTTCCTGCTTTAATAGAGAATAAAGTATTTTCCGTTATTTGCATAGTGTTATTTAGTTTCATTTCCTTAAAAAATAAATGCAAACATTTTAATCGCAGTGCAGATTATTGTGCATAAAGCAGATCTATTAAAATATGCATTGTTGTTGTTTTTACTATCATAACTATATTATGCTAAATTGACTTTTTAGAGCTTTCTTCCATGTTTAATTGCTGCTCCCTCATTAGAGACATGCAAAAAGTTGTATTTACAGTCGCTCATGCTTGTTTTTATAATATTATATTCATTTTTGGGGAGCTTCAAAGGCTTGAGAAAATGATCTGCTTCATTGATTTTCCTCTTCGTGCTCTAACCAATCAGATTAACTTCGCGTTTCCATGTATATATATATATATATATATATATATATATATATATATATATATATATATATATATATATATATATATATATATATATATATATATATATATATATATATATATATATATATATATTTGGAGCTTTTTGATTTAGCACATAACTAGTCACTCAAAAAGTCGACACAGTATTTGTTATTATTTATTTTTTCAAAACACATCTACATATAGCCATTTAGCCGCATTCATACAGCTCAAGATGCCCTATGCAGATTTTTCGTAAAGTTCTGATTGCTAGGCAGGGTTCACTCAGAAGTGGGCAAGTTAAAAGCCTAGTGGTAGGCAAAACTGTGATAAATGGCAAGTTTATGAGTGATTGAAAACATTAGCCGATAGATAGACAGTAAAATATTGTGTTTGGAACTTAAAAAACAATATTGCAGTACAAAACTTGAGAAAGGAGTATATCGATATGGTTTTATTACTTTTAATAACTAGATTTCATTTGTGCATCAGTAATAATTAGTCAAGTAGAATACTTTACAAACAAAATTCTCAAATATTGCAATCAGCTTAACTACATTTCCCTAATGCAATAAAACTAAGAAAAAAAAAACAATGAGGATGCTACGTACAGCTTTATGGCATATTTGTATTTTTTATTCATAAAATGTAATGTAATGGCTTCCAAAACATTAAGTAAATTTAATAAAATACACACAAATGACAAATTAGCAGAAGCTTTTAAAAAATGACACCCAAAAAAGACACCCATAACTTTCCCCGTCAGCCAGTCTCAGACTAAAGTGCAATACAATAATTTTAATTGGATCCAACCATCCACACAATTTTTGAAAATAAGTATTTTTTAACGATAACAGCATAGTTTTTTTTCTGTTGTTTGTTTTTGCATTGGCAATGGTAGACACTAGTGTGTGGTTTATAGGTAAAACATCTGAACAAATCTAAATCGAAAAAAAAAAAAATTATAATTGTTAAAAAATGTGCAATGTTTGTATTTAGTGAAAATAGAAAAAAAAAGAATAAATTATGCCTAAAGAAAACAGAACAAAATGTTACGGAACTGATACGTGAACAGGGATTGACATTTTGTATAATAATGAATAGTTATTAAATTATTAAATTCTCATAATAAATGTTTACAATTATATCAGTTTTATTATCATAATAATCATAATTTTGTCATATATATCTCTATTACTGCTTAAAGCTGCACAGCTTGTTTAATTTTATTCACATGGAAGGGGTGTTTCAGCAGCATTCTCTTATTTATGCAGTGTGCTACAAGAGACTTTACAGAACTTTCTCCTGTCCTCCGTCAAACTCTATCACTCAACTGCTGCATGGCTTCATCTGACCACAGCCAAACTCAAATGAACCGCTCCTTTACTTTAATCAAATCAATAAATTATCAGAGCCTTTGCAAAATGTCCACAGAAAGCGGAGACATCAGCTTTATGATTCATGAGCTAAAATGTTAGCAATGTCAGACATTTAAAAGATGAATCTTGAGTGTGGAAGTAAATTCCGCTCATGATTACAAGCTCGATCTCAAGCTGTAATCAGGTCTGTTTCTCATAACCGATGATCACAAAGATCAGCTTGGGTTTCACCACTAAGGAGCGACGGAGGAAATGCACGAAAGCTTTGAGAGAGGCAGAGCAAATGATGGAGGAAGAGATGAAGAGAGAGATGACAGACAGCTCGCCTGAAGACTCTTCACCTCAGTTCTTCTTCATTGCTTGCGACTGCTGCACTTTCTCTGAACCCAAGAGAGAAGAGGTCGCATTCCCACTGCTGACCTGTTTGTGAAGCTCTAACCAGCGCCATCTTCACAAACTGTTCACTTTAAAAGAGTGTTAAAATTAGACAATGGAACGCTATTTATTACCCGAGTCTGTTTGGTAAACGTACACTGCAGGTTTGTACTAATGTAATAATGTCTTATTTGGTGCATTTGAGAAATGCTATAACATTCTTTGATGCTGTTTTACTATTATTAGCGTTTCCCTACAATAAAAAGTATTGGGGAACAGTACAGTATTTATGAGATTTTACAGAGAAACAAAAAAAAAATACCCAAATACGTAATTAATTACCTATTTAATGAATTAAACATTACATAAAAAAAATGCGTGAAGAGGTTGCAGATTCTTTATTTAAACTCAGAAAGTAGAGCAAAGGAAACAAGCGCAGGCTTTTTATTTCCTCATCCCTGGTCCTGTCTGCTGTGGATCAGAGGTAATCGGTTTTAATGAGGACATCTATTGAGACACGGGCCAGGCAATTGCCCTAAAGAGTCATCAAATAAAAACAGAGGAAAACAAAAGAAGGTAATCAGTGCACAGAGACAGGGAGCGAGCAGAGAAGGGATGTGAACTTTCTCTGCAGGTTTTCGACGAGCGAAAGGCAGTAATAATACGAGACAGAGCCAGCATTTGGCTCTCACCTCTCCAGGGCGTCTCTGACAGAAACGATTCCTGTATTTCCTGGCCCTGGTTTCAGGCATGTTTTTCCTACAAATGCATTCCTCGTCTCAATTTGTCATCGCTCCACTCACGCAGCAGTAACTGAAGATGAAAACTACAGCACTGAAATTGAGGAAGAAAAAAAAAGTTAAAAGTGTGAATGTTTGTCATTGTCAGTACTCTGAGTCTCCGGCTGTCACGTATCCATTGGTTCTCCGCCTGTTACCATCTTTTTTCAATGTCCCCAGAATGTGCTGATTTCCCAGAAACTTCCCTGCTCCATGTGTGTCATTGTCCTTCATTGTTTGAATGTTCTGCTGTCATTCCTGAGTACTCCTTGTCCCCATTTTATGTACATTAAAAAAAACATGTTTTTTTTATACATTTTGGTAACTTAGCACTTACTTGCCCCAAGCGTCAATGTGAAACTTCCTTCCACAGTCATGACAAGACTCAGAATTCATAGTAAATTGTTGGTGAGTGCATAAACAGAAACAAAAAAGAACACAACAAAAATACAAAATTACAGTCTTTCCCAGTGTCAGTTTAACACTTTATAGAGAGAAAACCCAAATAGTCTTAATTTTACTCTTAGGATTTTACTGTGTCCAACTGTGCTTTACCTGCAAAAACGCATGACCTTGCCTGAGAGACCATATTAGCTACAGAAGGCCTAGCTTCTCTAATGAAATAAAGTTTGATTAGTTTTGCTAATGCTTGCATTATCTTACAACTATATAAAAGGTATTTTATCTCCCAGAATAAAAAGTAATTTAACTACAAATGTGAATAAACACTATTTATTAAAATATATTATAAACCATTACATGTGTTGAAAAAAAAATATTAAATGGCTTTTAACAGCAGAACAAAAAGAAAAATTCAATGCAATAGTGCCTTTTTCGCAGCACAACTAAGTGTGGATATCAAGAACATAGAACTGTCAGGAAATCCAATTTCAAATCTTTAGTATATGGAACGCTGATCATCTGGCAAGTTGTGGGTATCACAGTCGAGTCAAATTCTTTTTAACTTAAAGATATAATCATCAGAATAACTTTGCTGTTATGCACTTTTCTGTATTAGAAAGTAAGAACTGAAACTATGTGAATCACTTGAAATGTAAGTCACTTTGGATAAAAGCGTCAGCCAAATGTAATAAAAACCCAGATATTTTCCGGCTTAGTTTGCCAATCCATCTAAGTGAAGGGTTCAGTGTGGCTCAGTGGGTAAATGGCTTACCTTCTACTGGGTAAAGAAAATGAGGCAGATTCTGTGTAAATCGAGTGTGTATATCATGATCATACAAAGCTGAACACACATTTTCACTTAACCTGAAAACTTACCAAACTACTTTCTTTTTTTCAATTTGCTACTGAGAGTTTAAATGCGGTCCAGCTACAGATGTTTTATTACCGCATCCATTTGCGATTCTGTGGATCAATAAAGAATATTAAATAGTCAAATTCAAGCCCAGCCTTGAATCCAGCAGCCAGGCCTAAGAAGTGGTGCAATATGTGGTAAATTAAATGGCACCCCTGTGCCCCAGGCAGAGCTTTCTGGGCCTGCAGAGCACCCCTCCCTCTGCCACCTCATTCGTTGCTGTCCGTCTGCCACCCCGTGTGCTAGCGACAGGGTATTTGCACTGCTGAGGAGAATGTGAGCTAATGAAAGCAAAAGCCTGTGTTCACTAGAGTATAAAATTCACATTTGGCCAGTGCAGGCTGTGCAATCTGATATTATGAGGCCGCTCGACACACATACTCTCTCACACACAAACGCACACACGCACACACACACAACAAGCAGTGGAAGGGGAAAGGGCTACAAGAGACGGATGAAGAGAAAAGGCAAACAATATTCGAAGGATTGCGTCCTGGGATTTTAACATGCCTTCCCTCACTGGAGTGCTTTGAGTAATAATAAAAACGTATGACTCTTAAATTAACTTTTAAAGTTTTGATTGACATCAAATTGAGATTAGAAAACTGTTGTTGGGAGAAATTCATTCCAAGCAGTGTGTGCTTGTTTCAGGATGATGGGAGAGTTGGATGACAGCACCTTTGGAGACGAGGAAACGCGTATAAAAGGCGGCAGGAGGAATGAGGTAGCTTCGCCATTTTGATTTGTGTGCATTTTAGTGACGCTTGTTTTCTCAGACTAAAAAAAAAAAAAAAGAGGTCATCTGGAGGGTAACGAAGGGACAAGCTAAATGGGAAGGATCGTCCAATCAGTGTTTCGCACCACAGGGCAGCTCTGATTGGTTCTTAGAAACCGCAATAACGCATTATTCAACTGACTTGTTTAGCAAAATGTTAAAAGGGTGTTTTCCGACAGTTTTTTTGTCGAGTAGTTTGTCACTGTAACACAGAGCCATGGCAGCACTGTTTGCATTTATTCTAAAGAGTCTATTGTAATAACGTAGGGTATTCAAAAGTCAAATACAAGTTTAAAATATTAGGAATATGTTTAAAAAAAAAATACAATAACATTTAAAATATACCCAGTTAATGGACCAATAAATGTGTTGCTCTGAATACCGGACCTGGCAAAGTTATTACAACTTTTTGATATACATTTTTAGATAACTGTATACACCTTTAATTCAAGTCTTGTCAGATCAGTTAAAACGAGCAGAGCTATGTTACAGTAACTCACTGATAAATATGATAAGTTTTAACAGCTCTTGGCGTCTGAGTGCCAGGACAATAGCAGCACCCTGCTAGGTTCAAAAGTTCAGCTGCATTACAGGCACTTGACCTATTTTCCACTCTAAAAGTTTGCCATGGGTCTTCCTCACTCTGCACCCTCCTCTCCACTGAATGCAAGTGCACTAATCACAGCAAACTAGGCCATCACTTACCGCAATATATATATAGAAAAACATTTTTTAACACTTTCTAGATAATTTACATTAATATTAAATATGGAAATATGACCCTTTAAAAGTGTATATGTAGTTACAGCGTATAGTTTTGTAAACGTTAGTGAATAGTTGATATAAACGATAACTTATGAACACTTGCATGTATTATTATTTATTTTTAATGTCCTTTCAAAAATATTTTAAATATCTTTCATCTTTTTAAAAATATAGTTAGTTAATTGGCAACATTTAAATCGGACTGCACTTTATTACATAAAATAAAATACAATTTTTCATAAAAAAATGTAAAACATACATTTTTATTTTAATGATCATAGATTTATTTAAAAATAAATAAATAAATAATAACATTATTAACATATAAACAATTATATATATATATATATATATATATATATATATATATATATATATATATATATATATATATAATAGAATAGTAATTATTTTGATAATTGTGATAATTTTATTCAGTTAAATAATGTGTTTTACATGCAGAACTATGCAGTGTATAAACTTTAGAGTGTTATGAAGTTTGAAAGAGATCTTAGTGTCAGGGTGATGAGGAAATAAATTAACTGAAATAGAAAATAAAATAAACAAATCAATTAATTAATAAATTGATTTAAATAATGCTGATCCAACTAAAATGAACATCTTGAAATGAATAAATTGTTGATATTTTTCCCTAAAGAGCATAAAATAAGTCAAAAAAGAAAAGTAAAATGAAAAATTTTATCTAATAATAAGAATAATAAACTTCTTGATATTTCCGTTATATTTATTTAAAACACGATTATTAAAATATCAACTGATGAGAAGGGAAAATACACTTTCATACTTTAACCCTATAATTTAACTTTATGTATTTTTTAAATACTATGTATTGTAATTACAGTAAATTATGCATAATTACAATTTAAATCTGAAAATTCTAATGCAGATGTGTTATTAATATGCATGATCTTGATTACTGTTTAAATAAAAAAGTAAACAATTTTAATTAGAATTACTGCTAACTGTAAAAACATTATATTCTTGTCAAAAATAACCATCTCAATGAAGCATGGGAGAAAAAGAACCAATTTTGGAGGAGATATGTCCCATTATATGCCAGGAGATGTAGTGCTATCCAGGGGAAACATTAATTAATATTATCAGCATCTTTAGAAGCATTTATCTAACTTATTTTACCTGGCTATGTAATCTAGCTCCTCCTCCTCTCACTTATTGAGCTATGCAAGGGTCAGAGGTTAAAGCATCCAATGTGCAACGGTGATTCGACTCAGTTCGCGAGAGCTAAAAGAGGCGCTGGATTAGGTGAGTCTGTGGCGCATTCATTAGTTGCCAGGTTGCAATTAGCATAAAAGAACAGAAATTACAGCCATATGTTTGTGAGTGAAGAGCAGGCGGCTTCATATCAACACTGCTGTTGCTCTCTGGTTTCCACCTCACACACTCACCCAAACCACACAAGAGTTTTTATTAAGTTCCTGCTATCTAGGTCAGCATGGTATGAGTCCGTAATTACAGGCCGAAAGCTAGGCTGAGCATTTTTGTGTCTCTACCCTGCAGTGGCCAGCCATGATGCCACAAACTTTATATAACGGGGTGAAAGACGGACAAGCTGTGCCTCAGGTGGAGACACTTCACTTGAATGCCTCACAACACACATGCTCTGACCGACTGCTCCGTACTGTAATGCTTTCCTGACCCATTTGTGTGCACAATGCACGCTTTGTGTTTTTTTGTGCACGTTTCCTTTCATCGCAATTTCTAAAGATTCCAACCGTTGATAAATTATTTAAATGCATCTACTCCTGACTCATGTTGTCATTTTGTAATTTTTTTTAAATATACACACATTTTTAGATATTTATTTATATAAAGTATTTAATAATTAGATATTTTTAAAGGATGGAGAGGTCAGCAAGGTCAACTGGAACAAAAGTAGAAGGAATTCAAATATATCTATATCAGTGACATTACAACCAATGATAATAATAATAATAATAATAATAATAATAATAATAATAATAATAATATTTAAATTACATTTATATTAACTATTCTTATATTTGTACTATGTTCCCGGAAATTCCACCAAAATTAATAAAATTAAACTTCCAGAGATTTATTAAATATTATACGCAGTAATGTAAAATTATGCAAATGTATAATTTAAAAATAAAAATTCTAAAGAAATCCAGATTACCTTTTATTTATATGCATACACCGAAAAAGTTACCTGACTACTTTTTGATTTAAGAAAAAAGTAAATTAGTAAAAGCATATAAATAATGAATTGATTTTTAATTTTTAAATCTTTAAAAAATATATAAATATGACTTGAATAGCTTTTAAAAGAAATGGGTTATACTTTTCTAGACTTGAAAAGTTAACAAAGGATTTAATCGCATTTGTTTCAAGTTTAGAATATTACATGACTTTGGTGAAAAAAAACAAATAAATAAAAAGTTAAAGTTGAATATAAATCCACTCATAAAAAGCCGGCTTCAAAGTTAGAGAACCTGATGATGATGATGATGATTCTCCGGCTGAAGGTATTTCATGTGACGTGTGTGTGCTAAATTCTGAGACCATACAGTAGACGGCACACTCACTCCATGTTAGCCGCTGAGATTTAACATCACAGCAAGCACACAGACACGCACACAATGACCGAGAAATGACCACCTCAAATTTATCATGGCCCACTTTACTGCCCTGAAAGCATCATGGTTCATTCAAAGGTTTCGCTAACTGTACCAAATCTGTTCTAACCAATTATAAAATTAATCTAAAGTCCGTATGTGTAAAATAAATGTCTGAGAATTGTGATTGTATCACTCTTTACTATTATTTTATTTAATTTTTTGCACGTGTTTGTGAAGAAGAGCAAGGTTTTTTTGCTGTGAATCAATTTGTGCCATAGGCTCGATCATTACTGGAATGAGAGTCTTGTTGATGGAGATGCTTTTAGTTTATTCACTGATGCACGGCATGCTATATTGAGCTACCTGACAACCGCATAAAAACAAAATTATTTTCACATCATAAGCAACGAAGACACTCATTCTTTTCACGCAAATTTGTTTAATCACATAATATGTCCTCAGGTTTTATTTATTTATTTACTATTTTTTATGTGATAAATCGTTTCATTTACATTTTTTTTGTTTTTTAACTGGAATGTTATTGAATAAAATGAAAAAAATAAATCAATTAATAAAATGTCCTTGTAGCATCTTAATTGTTTATTTTGTTGTTTGCTGCAATATTGTAATTTATTTATCATTCAGGACATTTGCTAATATTGGAAAATGTTTGATAAAAAAGGGTTAAAAATTATTTTAAATATATATATTATATATATATAATTTAATTAAATAGTGTTTTAGGCACTCTGTCACTACTAATATTTATAAAACACTCAATACATTAACTCTATGGAGGGTTTAGTTCTGAGTACTAAGTTAAAGTGGAAACCTTTGCCAGCTTTTTCTCGCTTGAAAGCTTAGGAACAGTGAGATGAGACAAACACTCATGAAAATGTCCTCATTCGCTCAAAAGTGATGAACGCTGACTGCAGTGTTATGAACAGATCATTTTGTGCTGGATGCGAAACACCCATGGGTTAATAGAGCTAAATTGCTTCAACAATAGAAGAGATTGAAAGGCACATTACTGTCATTAAACAATGCAATTAAATGATCTATAGCAGATTTTCAGTTCGCATGAGTTGCATTTTATAAAGCTGGATCAAAGTAAATTTGCCAAGATTCGAGGTAATGTTATGATTGTTGTTGTTTATTTATTTATTTTTTTATTATTTGTCTTTTTTGGCTATTGAATACATTATTTCTGTTGACAAGGTAATCAAGGAAATCTATGATTCAGACACAGTTAAAATATCACAAATAATACAAATATTATTAAAGACTGCAATTAAAAATACTGTACATATTCTATATTTTATATTTGTATACATACATATATACATACATACATACATACATACATACATAATGTACAGTATTTTTAATTGCAGTAATAAATAAACATTTTCCTCTGAACTTTGAGTTTTTCGTTTATTGGCTGCTAGATGCCGTAATTGTGTTGCCAAGGTAAAGGAGAAAATGTACGATTCAGACACAGTTAAAAATAATACAAATATTATTATTTAATAACTGTAAAAATAAATTAATACATATTTTTTTATTTATTCTCAATTATTCAATATATTAGTGAGAATGTATATGATTTTCATGAAAACTTAAACGTCATAGGAAATTTTTTTTTTCTCAATTTAGTCAATATATTCAGCATATACTCAACAATGATTCTGAGATGTGTGTATGTATGTGATATATATATATATATATATATATATATATATATATATATATATATATATATATATATATATATATATATATATATAGGGCTGCAAAATTCACACATACATTTTTAAATCATATAAAAAAAAATAAAATAAATTTTTATATTCGAATATTAGAATTCAAACAGTGTTTATTTATTCCAGTAAATAAAAAAAAACATACTTTTATTATTATTATTATTATTATTATTATTATTATTATTCCGTACGGGCTATTGCTGTGGTGGATACTTGCATCTCTCTGCAATCACATGAGACACATGAACTCTCCATGAACTCGACTGTCTGAACTCATGAAGCTCAGTTGGGAAAATTAAGCGAGCTTTCTTTGCTCTATACTCAGATGCTCTAATCTTTGCCCTAAATGTGTTGTTTGTGTTGTTACAAGACATAGCAGCTGTATAGCATTTTATAGCTCAATTTACTTGAGAATCGTTGATCTAAAAAAATGTGTGTCGAAGCGAACAGACCCAATGGATGGCAAGTAGGTCACTTGATACTTGAATAATAAATATCCAGGGCTTTTAAATGTGGGGGTGGTGAAACATGCTTAACGAATAAAATGTTAATAAATTACATCAATATACATTTTGACTCGAATTAGAATATAAACCAATGAACACTAAACATGTACATATCATAATATTAATATTATTATGATTACTGTTATTAGTGGAAGAAGGATTACTATTATTATTCATATGACCGTTTATATTGTGTAAAAAAAAATATATATATTTTTCATCATGTGCAACTTTATTAGCTGAAAACAATGCAATTTCCTTTTAAATTCAAAAGTTCTGTCAAACTTGCTAAAGTACAGCTAAATTAGAATAAAGTTAAATATTCTCTCAAGACGAAGCTGGATTTGTGATCATACACACCACTGAAGTGCATGTCGGTGTGACAGTCTAAAAGGTTCAAGTTCCCTCCAGAATTTTTGCAGTATGTGACAGAAGAGACTACCCTCTTCGGGTCACTGCACATGTTCTCCTGCAGGGAAGCATCATTCAGGTGGGTTTAGAACCAGCTCACCGCTCTCTCTCTCTCCGTGCCCTTTCTTTATTCTTCAAATCCATGCACAGAAAAGCAATCAAATCATAACACAAATCTGTCTAAAAAGCTGAGCGACTTTTAGGGGGTTCAAAAAGAGGGCATGATAATGCTGACAATGACGCTTTGGTGTAACGGCTTATCTTCCTCGTCCTGGTTTTATTTCTCCCAGGGCTAGTCATGGCTCTGCCCTGCTGGTGAACTGTAGGTCTCTGAGCGATGGGCTATTCTGTCGCTGATGGGGCAAACGCCAGCTGCCAACTTAACCTTGGAAAAGCCAATGCAGCAAATAGCGAAAATTTTAATGCGCATAAAAGAATGTGCTGCAAAAAACAGAATCTTTTACTCTATGCCAAAAATACTGGTCTTAAAGTGCAATGTAACTCATTCATATGTCCATTCATGTGTCTAAATGGCACACTTGAAAAAAGGACTAATAAGACAATTTTAAGTAAACATTTTCCAGAACTTTAATCACCTAATACCACTGGAACCTCAAAAGCATCAGCATTCAGTGTAACACAGTTGTGATTAATGGACTACCTTTGGGTTCTGGCAGGGAGCTATGTGCCTACAAAACACCCATGGAAGAAAGAGAGCAAGCAACAACTCTACTAACTCCTGGACAGGAATCAAACCAGGATTCTATACATACGAGAGGCTGCCATAAGTTAGAAGCTAATTTTATAGATGTTCATATACTTTTACTTTGAGGAAACATTATGAGAGGAGGAACATTCTTTGCCCTTTGAGTATCTGTGTTGAAATAGTGAAAAGCAGATGATGAGGAGGGAGATGGAGCTAGTCATGGACATTTAATCAGGACTACATTCTGTGACATGAGGGTTGATTGCTGTGCAAGCGGAGGGCAGTGCACATCTGAGGCATCTCACTGTGTGTAGGGGAGTGTGTGCGTGCGTGTGTGTGTGTGTGTGTGTGCAATAATCTCATAGCAGCATCATCTGCCAGGGCCTTTTAGATCCATTTCCCTTCCGCCTGGAATAGCAACAGGGCAACAGCTGGTGTAGATGAAGACGGCCAGTCTCAGAAGGGGGGTGTGTGCTCCATTTTCCCCCCCTGCCCCTCTGAATTAATCCTGGTACTTTGACCCTTGCCTAAATTCTTAGTTACTTGTTGTGATCTGTTGTAGGGATTGCATGGAGCGACAGCAGGAAAGTGGGATAATGCGCCCTGACCCAATCAGTTTCCCTCCAAACATCACATCAGTCTGAACTGAACAGAGAACCAGTTCATTATCTTACAAGTATAAGCAGCTACCGGAAAAAGCTGGATTCACGTTCGCTTCAAATACAGTAATATCAGAGTAAAACTAACACTACTAAAGTTAAACAATTTTGTCTTTTCAATTTTTACCTTTGTGCGTCTTTATTAGTTATTAGAAAATTTACATAACAGCTCATAAACTCTGGGGCCATTTTAACTCTAAACACAGAGCATTTGGTTCCCCTCTGAATATATGTCATTTCCTCTGTATTTTCCTGTGTTAAGAGATCTTAGTTTGGAAATTAATAGCAAATTGATCAGTTAAAAACAATGCGTTATAATTAATCTCTTTAAAAATGTTTTAAGCAACGACGGTTAAATATAGATTCAAAAAGTATAACTTTACTGCTAATGCTAAAAAGGCTAATGGCCTGTTTCATATTTATGACATAGTGAAACAATCTGCAAATAACATAGTAATCGTTTACGCAAAAACTGTAAATTAAGTTGAACAAATGTAAAAGTCTAATAAATTACCCAAATTACAGCATGGGAAAAAAGAATCTGGACATTTGCCCCTGATAGTCTATAAATGTAATTGAAAGTTGCTTTTAAAGGTGGGAAATTTAGAAAGGCTTTTGGATTTGCTCTTGTATGAGCAAACTGTTTTACTCCTTCACAAAACAAGAGGATTTGTGTCATTTGGATCTAAGAAGGGATTGTGTTCTACTACTTCTTAAAGATACCTTTCAAGTCTTAAGATTTTGATACTTTTTGAAGCTAGGCCACTCCACGACCTTCTGTGCTTCTTGACCCTCTGATTTCTGCTTTTGACATTTGTTTTAGGTCATTGTCATACTTGAAATCCATAGACCATTTCCAATCCTTGGTCTGAGTGTAGGAGGTTCAAGGAGCTTACAGTATATGCCCCTGTCAGACATCCATTTGGTGGGGTGTAGCTTTCATATTCCCTTTAGCAGAAACAACACTTTACGACACATTGTTTTTCCAATTGTTTTCCTGGTGACTATGGTCAAAGCTGAGAACCTTTCATTAAGTTCAAGGCTGGATCCCATTACTTATTGCTTTTGATAACAGGCATGTTATCTGTAGGCTGAATGCTAATCATTTCTAAAAAGCTTCTTTTTCTAATCATGGCTCATAATCATTTGTACTTTTGAAGTAACCCTAGCATTAGCATTATGCTGGCTAACATTGGCAATCTGCAGAGGGTCAGTTACTTCTTCACTGGATAGAAAAGCATTATGGAGAAATGAAAATAAATTAAGACAATAACTATTGCTTTCAAGTTGAACACAGGATTTCAAAATTTGACTGGGATCGATGAAGGAATAAGGATAATTTTGAAAGTTAGACCTTCTCCTGAGCCTCCGCTCTTCACTCAACTCGTGTGTTTGTATATTATTAACCTTGAACCATGATCATTACTGAAGAAACCCATCATGCTTTTTAATTAGAAAAGTGTAGCAATCTCAGTGATCGTTTGGATTAGCTGTCATTAAGGGATAAAAAATAAA
Organism: Danionella cerebrum; assembly: GCA_007224835.1. Classification (NCBI taxonomy): domain Eukaryota; kingdom Metazoa; phylum Chordata; class Actinopteri; order Cypriniformes; family Danionidae; genus Danionella; species Danionella cerebrum. The sequence continues at coordinate 531,224 of SRMA01025712.1, forward strand.
CATCAACCGCTCAAGACTCTAATCCTCAAACACTGGCCTGGTCTTCAACACACTTCAAAATCAACCAAACAAACAAACTCTGAGTTCAACTTCATTTGATGCATGAAGTCATGACTTAGTTAATTTTACAGAACATGTTCACAATTTAAAAGAAGAAGATGATTATGATGATGATGATGATGATAGGAGAAAGAAGATGAAGTAGATGAATACGAACAAAGTAAAAAGAAGGAGAAAGAAGATGAAAAAGGAGAAGATGAAGACAAAGAAGAAGAAAGAAGAAGATGAAGAAAGGAGAAAGAAGATAAAAAAGAAAGATGAACAAAAAAGGAGAAAGATAACAATTATGAACGGGAGAAGAAAGTTGATTAAGAGGAAAGAAAATGATAAAGAGAAAAAAGGTGAAAAAGATAGAAAAAGAAGATGAAAAGATGAAGAAAGAAGATGAGGGAAAAAAACAAATGAAGATGACAAGAAAGTTTCTCAATGAAGAAGAGAGATTATGGAGACAGAAGAAGAAGAAGAAGAAAGAAGACTAAGATGAGAGAGAAGACAATGAAGAGGAAGAATGAAAAAGTGAAGACGAAGAAGAATAAAAAAGAGGTGAAAAAAGAGAAGAGGATGAAAAGGAAGAAGAAAAAAATATAATAACAGTATATTTGTTTATATAATGTTGTATTAAAAACACTGGTTTTCCATTTTTTTTTTTTTAAGTGTAAGGTTTATGCGAATATAGTTAAGTTCTTGTACGGCTCCTGAAAAAAAAAAAAAAAAAACCTTTTTTATTCTTGAAAGGATGAGATTTTTTTTCTATTTCACCAGATGTAGTCCACTCTTCAGCAATTATTTAATGTACAAAGTGTTTTTAACAAACCGAAATAACAGAAACACTCAAACGGCAAGCGATTTTCAGTTTTGTGAGTGCTATTTCTTCATCTGTGTATTTTTGGAATGCTTTCATTTCCACCCATTATTTTGTTCATAATGTATAAAGTGTTGCTTGAAGCTTTTAACAGAGGTCTCGGTGCTGTGACAGGAAAGACATTCAGTGCATTTCCTTTTTTAAGACCATCTTGACCATCCTCTGCTTTTACCCACAAACAAGCAAACCCATTTACAGACAAACCGAATGTTTTATTTGTCCTTTTCTTACATTTTCCCTCTGCGATCGCTGTTGAGTGAGCCGGCCGATCGGAGCTTCTCAGAAAATCTGTCATGAATACTTAATAGTCGAAATGTTGCTCATGCGGCCATTTTTACGGTTCAAGGAACATTTGGAAAGAGAAGTTGCTGCAACTCATGGAAACTGGTTTTCTATTTTTTCCTTATGTTTTCTCAAGAGATGCTGAACATATGTGGCAGAAAACACAGCAAACGCTTGAGTACGATTGTCTGATTTCATTTCACTGCATGGTTCACCATCAGGTCATCCAACAGCACGGGGATGATTGCGCTAAGCAATGCGTTGCCATATGAGTCACCAAATATAGGATTATGCTATTTGGTTTAGCAGATGAGCTTGATTTCTTCAGATTAAACAAGCATTTTCAAAAGCTCTATTCAGCATTTAGCTAGTCATTTGTACGATTATATCTACATCTAGGTCACGGTCTACAATCGGACATTTCCAATAATTTCAGCTGATACCCATACTTTACATGGGTGACATTCACACCAAGGCTCCCTCACGTGCAGTAGCTATTCCATCCATCAGGGGGAGTAAGAGGTACAGAGTGTGAAAGTAGGATTTAAAGCGAAACACTGCTGCACAAAGAGAGTGTTGTATGCTAGAGACGTTAAACACCTTGGCTGGTGTCCTGTAGTGAAAGAGAACTGCACAGCATGAGCTCTTTAATAAGAGTAGATTAGTGATTTTGGCTTAGGATTGTGAAATACTGTATTCTATTCCAAAGTGGAAGAAGGTCAATCACTGTCTAAGCACATTACCTCTGTGTGCTGCAAAGAAACACATGGATTTGAGTGCCTGGATTGAAAGATATTATTGAGGGGATCTAGAATGATCAAAAAACTAAAACGGCGCGCAGATTCGCCCTGAGAAGCGCTTGACTTTTCACTCTTCTTCTAAGACTTTCTCCATCCCTGCCTCACTCCGGGATGGTAATGCCACATCAATGCCTCAGCAGGGCTGTGGCACCAGGCAAATGTAAACAGAGAGGTCATCCCTCCTCTCTCGTGCTGTGCTCAGGTCTTTTTCTCTTCCCTCCATGGCCTGTGAAAGGTCTAGTCTTTCACACGGGACAAGTGAGGGATGAAGGTAAAGCATGACATCCCATTTGAGGTTTAATGAAAGCAAGGGAGGAGAGTTGAGGGAGTAATGACTCGGAATCTCAGCAGAGGAGTTCTGGGGATGCAGGAAAGCTCTGAAGAGACCAGGCTGAGCTCTTATAAGACTCATGGGAAGAAAAGATGGATGAATAAGGCACAGCTGGACTGGCACATGAAAGAATGGGGTGACGGTGTGGGGAAAGGGATAATGTTTTTCTCTTTGAAACCATCCAGCCTTTCGCCAAAAAAAAAAAAGATTCCAACTTACTTCTTGATATTGTCTCACAGTAGAGACATGTTTATGACAAACACAAAACATCGCGTATAACTGCCTCCATGCATTTTGGGTTTCTTCTTTTTTTGTTTTTTATTTGCGATGATATCACCAAGTGAAGAAAAAGTGAAGTGGCCAGTCTAAACTAGGCACACTCAGAGGCAATATTGGTGGAAAAACAAAGGCTGTGACATTACAAGAACAAGGCGGAAAAGCAGCAGAAGTGTGTAACACATTATTGGAATGTGTGCAGTGCTTCAAAGCTATGCAGTGACAGATCTGCAAACAAATGAGGAGTTTGGTTCCAAAATGCGATAAACCCTGTAAAAATAATTATATATATACTTAAAAATCCCACAATCAATAACCCCAAAAATACAAGGATTGCTGTGTAATGCAGTCCAGATTTCTCTGTTTTTACCCAAAACGTGATAAACTCCACAAAAGCTTTTTTCCCAAAACGGAATAAGTCCACTAAACCAAGCAAAGTGCAAACAAGAGATGGTGTAAAAACACCAGCTTTCATATACAGCAAAAGTTTTGAATCGTTTTATAATCATTTTATGAAGGCGAAACAGAATCAGTCAATGAGGTCTAGCGGCGACGTCCCAAGTCACCAGGAAGCAAAAGGGGCGTGGATTCACTTGACCCGGCAGATAACTCCACTGTTCCAAGCAGTCAGTCAAATATTTGTGTGTGGGTTCTGACACAGTTTAACTGGTCTATTCTGGAGCCAGCCACTTGATTCAATATGGATGCTGTTTCTTACTGAATTTTGAGCCGTTTCATAAAGATAAAAAATATCTATTAAAAAATCCCTTGAATTTAAAGCATTTTGTGAAAAATAAATGCCCATGGTTTTAAAATATTCATTTTAAAATAAATCTTTAAATATTAAAATCTGGATTTGAAATTTTAATGTTTGTTTGACATTAAGATTTTATGAAAGTTTGAAACAGATAATTTTGATTTTCCATGTAGGAGCCATTTCTTTGTGTTATATTATTTATTAGCTATTATGAGTACTTCTCATTAATTTCGAACAAATTCATTGTCTGAGTGGGATGGTGCAGCTTTTGGACCTTGAGCTTGGGCTGGAGAATGCCAGCGTGCTGTTAACTCCTTGATTTAACAAGTTTGTTATGTTGTTGAAGTTACAACTAACTACTTTCATTTCACATCTCATGGATTCGCAATCAAGCTCACGTGAGCTCAAAAACGGTTGCAAGAAAAGGAAACAAAACACGCGAACCACTCTGACCATGCCGAAATTACATCTTTGAGGACAAAGGGTGGGAGTGTTCCCACTGAATGAAACAAGGCAGCTTTGAGAATGTCTCATTTATTCACATCGCTGCAATATATAAATATTTTAAATGTGTTCTAATCGTAAACCTACTATTTTAGCTAATGACCCCAAATAGATTAAGATGGTGGGTGAGATTAATTAGAATGATAGAAAGAATTAACTAGTGAAGCCTGAATTGTTTACAATGCTATTGCCATCCTGTCTCTCAGTTCACATCCTATACACACAATGACTGATCCAGGGGTAATTACACATTATGTCCTGAAACACATGCTAATGTACAATTCTGACTCATCAATATAATCACCCAACTGCTGTTTCAGTGACCGTATAAAACAGCATGTCATAAATGGGATCAAATTCGATGCATTAACAATTACATTAAACGCAGAGCAATTAGCAAAGGTGCTTAAGGTTTTCAATGTTTTCTGTGCGCCTCTATGCTCCAATCTTCATTAGTGGTTTTACAACATACTGCTACGCATAACGGTATTTTTTTCTGTTTCATTAGAGGTGTTTGGATTTAAAACCATCATGACTGACCCATGTATTTATGTATCCCGAAACCCCAAATGGCTTCTAATGGGTGCACTGAAAGAATGGAAGATGAGATACTTCATCTCTTTGCCGCTGTTTGTATCCTGAAAGCAGAATCTACACAAACATATGCAAACAGACAAAAGCCACTTTCAATCAGAGCTTATCACAATAAACACTTGAGGCTGACACTCAGGGTATCTTGAAAAACAAACCACGCATCTCCTACATCTAGAACAAGCACACACATGCATAGATAAAGGGAAAGATATAAGTTAAGAGTCCCCCAAAATGCGTTATTTTCATTCTAGCGAGAAACACAAAAATAAAGAATGAGATAAAGGACAAAGAAAAAAATGCTGTGGGCAAGCTAAGAAGCATTAGGTATTAATCCAAGGGTACCAAGGAATAATAATTAGAGGATTTAATTGTCAGAAGGTTTTTAAAGTGACCAAGAGAAACTAATGAATAAATTCATCCTCCAGGCAGACTGACGTGCACGAGCTTCTGGTCCAAAGCTTAAACAAACACATTTCATATTTTATTATTATTTTCATGACTATTTACTCCAGTGTAGAACAGTGCTGCAATCCCTTGCCCTTCTCTTGTTGAAGCCACCTCAAGTGGTTTTCAATTCATTGTAACTAAAGGAACACGACAGCTCATTGACCGGTCAGTCTGGAGCATGTAAACAACTTTGATGTTGACAAACTTTGATGTAGGCTAGTTAAAGTATCACAATAAATGACAAACCAACCCCCAAATCTCAATTATTTTCCTAAGCTGAGATAGCTATAGGCCATACTGGTTGCTAACGTAAACAGACAGGTTGCTATAGTGAGTTTAGTGACATAATGCAATGTTGCCATTGTCACTATACATTATTTAATCCAACCCACATGTCTCCGTCATTTACCAAGGCTGAGATACAGTTTGGTTGCTAGGGTAAAGAGTTTGGTTGCTAGGGAGCTATGAGTGACTTCATAAAATGTTGTAGCTGTTATTATGATATTATGTTATTATAATCCACATTTCTCTAACATGTTTAAACTTAACTAAATGGTAAAAACTCGTTCTAGAGACTAGGGTTTAAATACATTTGCACAATGTTTCTCCAGAGACCGACAACTTCCACAAGTGAGCCAAGTTTGAAGGTTCAATGAGATTCTCAGCTCAAAATTTGACCCAATGTTAAGACAATGAAAGATTTCCCAGCAATCTCATCAATTTCACAGAAATCCTTTAGTGGTGCAAGTCTGAAACGATACAGCAAGCCGAGTCAGACCAGTTTGGGGGTCATGGTTTGGTATCTGTAGCTTGAACAGTGTTTGGTAAAAGACACAACAATGTGTTGGTTTGAAAATCCAAAATAAAAAAGTAATATGCTCAAAGTTTTAACTAAAACAAAACCTGATATTTAATAAGAATCACAAAGTATTATAGGTTTTGATGTCTTTTGTGAAATGTAATTTAAATGTAAGCAGAAAGTGTGTCCAAATATTTGACTGGTAATGTATTTGGGTGTACGTTTTTGTGCGTTAAAGAGGGGACAACAGTTCCCTGTAGAAGCCATTTATCTGTTACGTTTTTACATTTACAATGAGAATCATGTTGTGAAGCTCATATGTGCTCCTCTCATGCAGACAAGCGTCTCAGTGACAATTTAACATAATGTCTGCCACAAGCCGCTTCTCCTTCATTCTATTTAGCATTAAGAGTGCTGTTTGCTGCCTCGCTCATGTAGAGGCATCAGTTCCCAGACCATTTAAACACATCCTTACCCTTTTAGCCATTTTTACCATTCCTCCATTCAACTTCTCCCCTGTAATGTCCCTGCTCATTCATCACAAATATAGAATTTCAAAACATTGCTGCACCTTCCATTTTCTCCCCCTTTTCCTCTCCATTTTAAGTATTTAAAAAAAATACCCATTTCTGTCACACACAAATGCACACGCACACATACGTTTTCCACATGGATCTGTCTATGGCGTGTTTCCTCTGCGCTGACTTTAGACGTTCTCCCAGCCTGCTAAAATAAACCCATGTGGTCTTGAGACTCTGTACAAATAAGCATCTCACTTTGGTCCAGATTCTCGAGTGGTTATCCCGCTGGAGTAAGTGATTGTTCCTTTACCCCTCTGATTAAAAGAAACAGGCTGGAATATAATACCAGTACTGTTACAAGCCAACCGGAAAAATAGTAGGCCTAATCCTGGTGAAGAGAAGTGCTCCAGTACATTGAAACTGGCAAACTACCATGAAAGAAAACAGCTGGAGAGATTAAATATTCAAACTAAGATCTGTCGAGAATTAATGCAGTGGTTTACGTCTAAAAAGGAGGCTTTTGTAGGAAGCAATATCTTTTTCTAGAGAACACAACGATGTATAATACACAGATCTGTAATAACCTCAGCCTCTTCCCAGTTTGTACATGAACACAAAACGTGTGTAAACTCATTACCTCAAAACAGTTGAGTTGACCAAGCAGTGCAGTGATCATACTTTTTCTCCTTAAACAAAATTACACTTTTTAAGCAATTTTAATTTACAATTTAGGGTTCGTCCACTCAGGTGATTTGAGACACATGTATTGGGTATTATAATTTTTTTACAGTATATTGTTGACTTTTACAATTCTTCCATTTAATTTGTAAGGAGTTCTTTAATTTAGCATTTATTGCTAAAACGTGTATAATGTGAAGAGTTCGGTTTCAAAATGCGATGAATCAGTTCAAATTAAATCGATAAAAAATATTTTCCAATAGAGTTTGTATGGAACTATTTTTTTTTTATTTCAATAGATCATAATGAGTCTCTAACAACATAAAAATAATAAAACGTACATCTACAAAATGCTATAAATCCATGACCTGTTTTTTTTCCCCACAAAATGCTATATATTCAATCAACATAAAGTTTCTTTTTGTGTGGAAAAAAATAAAATAAATACAAAAATAAAAGCATGTTATACTTTGGCAAGTCTGCATTAATTTTGCAGTTTATTCTAAATTCCATTAAGTTGGAGCAGCTCCTGAATTGGTGCAACCTATTGTGGCTGATATAGAAAAATGTGCTGTGGATTGGTTGAATGAATTTGTTGCATTTTGCTCTAAAAAGGAGCAGACACTGGTAGCACTTTGAGAAAAAAAAAAGAGCAGGAAACGGCCAAAAAAACAATGATACGATTTTAAACAGAGGCCAAAAGTGAAGGGTTAATTTGATGGTAACTTCTTTTCTTTTTTTATTGACATTAACTGCATTTTGGTATTCATTATTTCTTCGGGTGCCTTTTATTTGTGAAATTTTATGGCCCAGAATAATAATTAAGTTACATTTAAATACTGTATTGATATTTTGAAAGCTACCCGTTTAATTGACAGGGAAATAAGGATTGTGAAAATGAATAACCAAATGAGGATGGTAAATACAAAACCTGTATCTATAATGGGTTTTTACAGAGCCTTGACACTCAGCAATCCTCATGTCAAGCTCTGTTTATCATGGTGGCTGTATCATGACGCGTCAGGGAGAGCTTTGCTTCCGGGGTTCACAACCATTGGTGTGTCTTGTCTGTTTTGCAGTGAACATTTTGATGTAATCTTCACCACTCAATTTTTTAAATATATAGTCACCAGCCATTATCTGATTTTTTTATATTTTGCAAACGTAGCTTTCACATGCTTAATAAAAATCCTGCTTTTATTGAGCACATGGCTTTTTTGGTTCCATGTGCTCTCCTGTCTAGCTCCTTGTCATTAAATAACTACTTGTTCATTTGCCTCATCTGTCTACATTATACAGTTTTCGACATGGCTCCTCTTATGTTCTCCCCGTGTGCTTAGTCCTGAGCTTGTTCAGTTCTCTTCAACTTTCCCAAGTGAGTTTTTCTGTCAGTTGTAGCCATTTTAGTTAGTTTTTTGGATCGAAGATTTTGTTTTGTGTACCCCCCACCCAATCTTGTGTATGTTGTTTCAGATCTTTGATCATTTTTGGCTTTGATTTGTCTTTTCTACCCACTGAATAAAACATAGTTTGTCCTTGCCAAATGAAATGGAAATCCATAAGCTACCAACCATAACTTTTTTCAGTTGGCGGCAAACATTAATTTTAAATATAATTAATAACAGTGATGTTGCTGTAATGGAAACATGTAGGAAAGCTCTCTCCTTCTCCCTCTCACTCTCTCTCATGCAATGGCACACTAAAACCTCAAGACATTACTGAGACCACAAAATGCATCATGGTGCACATCGATTGGATGGAGTAATTATGAAGAGAAGCTTAATGGCGAGTAAGTGACCATGGAAACCAACCAGGCACTTTTCTGCAAACTTCAAACCATTTCCACACACCTGCCTAGACTCAAGAGGGCTTTTAAAATGAGGAGGGGCAGCATTCTGCTCTCATAAACCCATACACAATCATCTGTGTGAAAAATCTGCTTGCTCTACCTTCTTCCAGGTTGTGTCCTAATCATTTGCTTTTGCTGACAGACACTAGCAGTATTTGTGAGCACCATTTCCATTACACAGACCTCATTCGGCTAATATAAGGGTCTATTAGTGTAGAAATGCCCACAGCGGCCCGCCCTCTGTCCTAATGAACAGCATATATGCCACACTCTCTAGCAGCAGCACAGATAACACCGTTCATAAAGCTTTGTATGTGCGGGGTTCAAATGTGTGCATCTGCTTCAGAGAGTAAACACAAGTGCATAATCGAACATTGTTATTCCCAATGGAGGGTAGTTATTTCCTAATGCTAATTACTAACATTAGTCTCAATCATTAGCAATGTGTTGATATATGTGGTATAATGACTGGTGCTAATGTGTATGTGTTAATGGTCAAAGTGTCCAGGTTGGCAGCTCATGCCAGTCTCAGAAAGCTTCTCATCAATGCTTGACTAATGCTAGCAGACCCCCTATGGCTCCATGGGCTTATTTCATTGAATTTCATCAGAAATTAGCAGGGTTTACAAGTGGAGAAATACATTCAGGACATTTCTCACTCAGTTTAAAGTGAGAGGCAGAATAAATTGTTTTTCTTTCTTATTGCTTTTAAAGGTATTTTTTGTAAATGTCACACAATTATGGAAACAAACTCTTACACACAATATAACGGACCGCAGCTTGTCATCTATTCACTCAGAAGAGAACATACTCGCCAACTCCGTTAAGATAAACAGATGCACTGACGGTCTGGGGAAACCACTGCAAGTGTCATGAACTAAACCAAATACAAAATCAATAAAATAAAGAGAACTGCTTGGACAACCAAAACAGTAAAAATGTGGGTCTCCTCTATTTACTCTGTATGTGTTAAATAAAAGGCTCTAAAACTAATTCTACCTATTCTCTGCTGTCTAATCACCTTGTTTCCTCCTCAACCTATCAGTATCCTGTTCCCATCAGAGCTCTCCTTTGATCTGCATTCACTTCTGCATTTGCTCTTTGTCAATTTTACGGTTCACTCCTCCTGACTCCCCATGATCGCTTCCTGCCTTCTTGGATCTCCTGTACAATTTGTTGTGTTTATTCTGGGTTCTCTATCTCTCCATCTGCTCCTGTGACTACTTACCTGCTACTCACATTCACTGGTGCTGATGATTTCTGGTGACATGGATTACAAAGATCAACAACTGTTTAGATAGTGTAAAAGTGTACAAAAGTCTGTGTCTTAGGCATCAGGACCAAACGTGTGCGAGGTCCAACACTATTTTGAATTCAGTTCTCTGCTTTACAATCATTTTAGATTGCAGTAAGTGTGCATGCTTATTTGTCTTGGCTCAATTGGTTTTTCAATATGGGATTTGGGTTTAATTTCCAGGACACATAAGAACTTGAAAATAATGTAAACTTCCAGGTAATATCTGTGTAAGTTTTGCCTTCAGTGCTAATATTTACGTGTTTGCTTTGATGCCTCAGTGTGACTCATAATTACTATTAATTATCCCATAAAATAATAAGGCAAGCGAAGTGCCATGTTCAGCTTACCAGAAATGGTTAATTCATACTTTGCTGATGTTAACTACTTAGTGTATGTAATGTTCTCTGAGACAAATTGTTCTCAATGATGATGGGCAGAAAAGAGCCTTTGGTCTTTGGTCAGACCTCTTTTTCTACTGGCAATACCAGTGACTTTATTTGTTTCTGTTGTCAAGCTCAATTGACAGCGTATTTGACAGATTTAAGACATATCACAGTAGTTTATTATCATTTTTCTGCACAGCAGCATAAAGAAGTTCTTGTAGGATCATAAGTTGAATCATATATGATTAAAAACTATGTCATGGCTTTACATTTCATGGCCATCTTTGGTCCCAAATGCATACAAACACACCACTCTAGAATAGAGACGGTAGTTTGCTTAAATTGACAGGAGACTGTTAAGTAAATAAGCACTAATCTATCAGTAGATCAAAGATGATGTATTTCCAGTGCTTTTTAGTGAAATGTTTTCCTTCTCAAAGCACTGAAAGCATGAACCATGGTTTATGAGACTAAACTCAGTATTTCTTTCAACATACGCAGATGTAGACCCAGTCGCCAGTCCCTCGTGTGTCTAAGCACAGCTAAAAAGAGTGCAGATCTGTCAGTGCAGGGAATTTGTCATTCAGAACCTAAACCCGCCACTGATTTATACAGACATACACAAGCAAATATATAACAGATACTAGTAGGCATTTGTGGGAAACATTTTATATTTGCCACCTTAAACATTTTTTTTTTTCTATAATATGTTTTGTGGTTGTATTGTACGTGTTATTTAATTAAATTATGCATCACAGCTAAAGCTCAACTTTTCAACTTTTATTTGGGCACCAAACAAGGTCCGATCTTGGAGTTCACATCCATAACATGAGGTTTTATGATATTCAATGAACATATTGAATGTAGTTTAGGTTAGGTTAGATATTAGAGTTAAAGAATTAATGTCCCATATCTGCTGGAATGATGATTTTCTTTTAAATTGTTGCTCCACTATGTTTATGACTGGATTATACCAAGAAGCATGCGATAGACCTACACACAAAAAGTCTTTAGCATTTAAACTTATCTCAGAACCAGATACACAAGAAAGTAAGACAGAGAACAAGTAAAAACAAAATAAGAAGACCTGAAAACAAAAAAAAAAAAAACACACCAAACTTTGCTCAATCAACTTTACATATATTTAAATATGTTAATGACCACACTTGAATGAAAAACAGACATCGAGAGCATGCACATAACCAAGCAATAAAATCTACTTTCCAGAAAATGAATGGACAGTGATTTTGGCAGCAGTTAAGAAAGAATGGACATAATTTTAGTTTGAACGTTGTAAGAGGAATAAAATTGAATTTGAGAGTTTGTCTGATGCAGTCGACGTTTTGGTTCTGAAAACCACTTACATGATCAGATAAGACGATAATTCTTAGGGTACATATGGAAAATTAATAGTATATTGTCTAATACTGTGCTGAATATCCAGAAAAATGTTATATACTACTGTGGGTGAAAACAATTGTTACATCATTTCATTCAATTGTCCTAGAATCAGTGGGCTACAAGATGTTTTTCTTTACTCTGTGCTTTTGGTTGACAAGTTGGAATAGTTTGTTACCATCCCCAAGGAATGGATGGCCCCTTTGGGAAAGAATCTAAAACTAACACAAGTTAGCCTGGAATGATCTGATTGGATGACCAGGTACCATTTGCAAATACTGGTTGTGAAGAAGGGAAGACGACAGAAGAACAACAGATCACTGCCAAGCAACAGGCAGCAGGGCAGCTGTGACCCAGTTTAACTCAAGCCATGTGTAACTTATATAAAACTTCTGGAAATTATTTTGATTTGACTATTTGATTCTAAAATAAAATTTTCAACAACAATACCACTGATCCAAGACCTGTGAATGGTCAGTCCATTCATTTTTTTCAGACACAATATGTTGTTGCATTTATAGGTGACTGGTAATTCCCCCAGTTCTTCCAACACTTTTTCAGGCTGCAGTTCTTTGTTTAATTTCTGATCACTTTTTCTTTAGGTCATTTGCCAAGCAGTTTTTAGAAGCTCTAATGTTGACGAAACTTTGATAATTATGCGGTCAAAGTTTTTTTTTTAAGTATACATATGTATTGATGTCCCGGCTGGTTACAGTGCACATGACGTTGCATTCCCATGTGTGTACGCCATTGCTGGGTGTGGTAAAAACACCTTGGCCCCGTTGTGAAGTGGAAGGTGCGGCTGACATGTATGCGAATTCAAATAAACCCACTATCATTTCCTGTCCTTCCCCCTTTCTCTACCTGCTTCTATTCTTGTTGCAATATGGTCCTGTATGTTCAAAATCAAGGCAAAAAAAAGAAAAAAGAAGCCGTCTGAACCAGCTACAAGTCAAATCCACTGTCACCAACAGGAGCTTTGGCATGCTGCTTATTTTTGGGGTTGTTTTATCACTCTTTAGTCCTGAACAGCTTGGTCCACTTACAATGTTTGAATATAGGCACCACACATCACTAAAATCCACGCAAAATACAGCGAATAAACATCAAGAACATTTTTAGGCTTGCACCAGTGTCTGAGGATTTTTTTCAGAATATTGTGATTGAAGCTCATGCATAACTATAAGAGCCAAATGAGCTCAGCGCACACACAGAGATAAAGATATACTTGAACACCAATCAAATGCATTCAAACACACCTTCGGTTTCAAACACAGCCTATAATATACTAAATAATCACTGCAGTTGAAAAATAAAATCTCACTGAGATCTTGGGCTTCAGTGTTTTAAGCCTCTCTGCAGTAACTTGGTGCCAAGTTCAACAAAGTGCTAGAAATAATAATTAGTTGCTATGACGACAGTGAATGGGAAGGTGGAATTATGAGACAAAACAATGAGGAAAGAAATGAGTACCAGGAACCATTTATATTTGAAGTGCGAAAGTTAACACATACCCAAATGAGCATGAGTTACGTTTTTGACTTATTAGGAGACTGAGAGCCGTGCAGGCAGTTAATCAGCGAATATTTTTTTTTTTTCAACACTATGCTCCTATATCCCCCCAAATGCAAAAAAAAAACCTCCATTAATCGTAGTGATGATGATGATGATGATGATGATGATGATGATGATGATGATGATGGTGATGATGTGGAATTCACAAGCGAAGTTTCAACACTTTTCAGTTAATGTGCATAATGACTTATTTTTGATGAAGTAACCAAGAAAAAAAAACACTACCCATTCTAGAACCTAAACTATTTGGAAACACTGGTAAAATCACAGGTAGAGACAGATCAGAGAACACATTGACTTGTGATTACTTTTATGTGATGACTTTCACCCCGTCTTGGCTTTATTTCCACTTTCTTCAGGGTGAAATCCTCCACGTTGCCCACTGAGACCATTAAAGCATTTTCTCATTGCAGCCTAGCCATGATGCCATTAACATCCAGTCTTTAGGACTAATGGGAAATGGCAAGGAAGTGAAAGACAGAGGAAAGGAGGAAGGGAGGAAGATTAAATGTTATTACAACTGAGGGACATCCAATAGGAGCATATGGCGCTAATGCTATCAGATTTCCTAGAGCATTCTGGGAAACCATGTTGAAAGTCTCTTCTTATTGCCTAGCGCTAACAATACACTGACAGTCTCATTTACACGGAGCCCTACTCTGAGAATTGTTATCTAATGAAGTCATATGCATTTATTTCCTCCGTGTGCCTGTGAAAAACCAAGAGCAGGTGCAGTCTGGCGGGAAGCAAAAGACGTAACGTGGACAGCTCTATTTAATGGATTGGGTTATTTAAATATAAACAATCTGTGCATTTTATCGAACTCACAAACAAACTATCAAAGACACATTAAACGTTAAAATGCTTTCACATTATATGGACTGTTGATTAAAAATTAAGAAAAAAATGTCAATTTTAATATTGAGTGTATGCATATATGGGTGTGTTGGTAATAGCACTATTTTATCATATCCAACTGTTGCTAGGCACACGCAACTCAAGCATTCAGTTGTCATGGTGATATTTAATGTCTTTTTTCCCTGCTGCAGGTCATTGATTTGTTGTTATAGAGAGTATTTTTGAGGCTTTTGTGTTAAACGGCAGTAATTACAATGACAAAGCCCTCAGGAACCGAACAAAGCGAACAGCTTAAACAACACAATCAGGATTTTCTCACCACACAGCGAGTGTTGAAGAGCGCCCAGATGTGATAATAACAAAAGCAACTAGTTCAAGCACCAGCCGGCGACGTCGTTCACAGAATTCCACATGCACGATTGTATTCTCGCAGAGTAAATGCTAAAGCATCAAGAGAGGTGATTATCCATTCCAGATGAACACACAACACACACATACCTGCACGCTGTGCCACAGATGCCCTAGCAGGAGAAGGCATTGTCACCGGAACCTGCCAGACACCTTTGACTCAAAGGATGCCAGGAGAGCAAATGTCACAGCATTTGTTGCCATTCCAATTCCACAGGGGCCATTAATCATGTGGCACCCAAGGTGGACAGGAAGTGTGACTTTGCAAAGGTGAGGTCTGTGAGTGACGTGTGACTCCACAATGGAAGTGAATAGAACAGAGCGACAATACATTAAAAACACACAATAAACACTATTAGCATGTGTTTGATGCAATGAGACTGAACTGACAAAATTCAAGCAAATATTCTAAAAGATTATATTTTAGCAAAATATTATATTTTATATTATGTCTAGGATTTCCACATGTGCGGATGTCTGTAAAATTATCACTGCACGAATATTTATTTGTGAGGGAGGGCTCTCAATCTGCTAACCTTGGATAGGAAGGTTTCAGTGATGCACTATATTTACAAAGTATCCCTCCCTCCCTTCCTCTTGCCATGGTTTTGTTGGTATATCAAGTATATGGCCAGCTCACTTCGGGCTAAATGCTAGGGTAGACCCTGGACAGGTCACCCATTCACTCCTCAGAGGAATTTCGATAATTCAGTTATCAAAACCCATATTTTTGGTCTTTTGAGGGGAACCAGAGCACCTGGTAGAAGTTCTCTGGCTGGCCTCAAACCTGTGACCTTACTACCACTGTGCCACCATACTGCCTTCCACTCATTCATGTTGAACAACAAACACTAACTCAACCACAAGTTCAAAAAAACAGTGACAAGAGTGGAGCCATTGGATGATAAACCAACCTTCTACAGAGTGAATGCCTAAAAACAGAGAATGGAGAGGTTCATGGAATGGGGGCTTTATTTTAGCAGCCGCAGCCAAGCTATACATCACAAAGTGCATTGTGAACAGTCAGATACAGTACTTTTTCAGTCAAGATGCTTTCTCTCACAGATTTGATGGAAGAGTCTGAGATTGGTGGTTGCCTAAAGACTGGATCTTCATTTTGAGTTCACTGTTCAAACTGTGAAATTGGGTAACAGGGGATTGTTTTTTTTTTTTTTTTTTTTTTTCAAGAAGCTGGGAATGATTGACACCTCAGTTGAAAGGGACTCTGAATGCTTGAGCATACCAAGAGATTTAGTTTTTCTCTCCATTTGGGGAAGGCTATTTATGTTCATAAAATGCTTTCCAGATGAATTGAGTAAAGGCTTCATGGAAGAATGGGCAAAAATTTCAGATAAACACAGTTCCAAATCGACACATGCAAGAGTTGAATCCCAACGGATTAGGAATTTGACATTAGGGATGAGTTTTAGTTTCAAGAACATTTTAGAACATTAGTTTCAAATGCATTTAGATGCAGGTGAGTGAATACTTTTGACAAAGTTTAAATGTTCTGGTTCAAGAACTGATAGATAGAGCTATCATACGCCAATTATATTTGATCATAACTTTTGAAACATTCTAAATAAAAAAAAAAATAAACATTTGGAAAGTAAAGTGATTAAATGTTCTGAACGGCAAACCAGAGAGGTTTGAAAACGTAGTTGGTAAAGTCGAGACAAAATCCCATCTAAAACTGTGGCCATATTAATACTAAAATAACATAATTATAATTGAATATCACGAGTCTGAATGAGGACACCCCCATAAATAATTGGTTGCCACTATCTTTGGGTGTAAGTGCATTTGTGTGTGAGTGTTCTGTCCAGGTCCAGGTTTCTAGAGTCCAATCAGAGTGCAGCATGTCGAACATCAGTCTCTGTCAGAGCTGCGTCCTTATCACTTATGTCCTGTTTAAAGCTACAGAAAGCTGTCTTCCAGAGAGAGAAAGTGTGTGCCAGAGAATCAGAGAGGGAAAGCAGGAGTAGGACACAACAGACAGATGTCTGAAGAGGAGAGAGAGCCCAGATAAGACAGGGAGAAATGGTGGCAGAGGGAAAGATAACTGAATGAATTTCTGTGCAAGCTATATGAAACACCACAGACAGATGCTTAGGGGGACAGCTATATTCTTTAACATGGTGCATGTCATGAACGTTAACCTACTTTTTACCAACTGAGGTTTAATATGGAATGACAGGCCCTGTAAACATTGTCTAAGTTTGACTTCCTGAGCTACACAAGTATGCAGAATTAGGTTATTTGAGCAAAACATTTGCATTTTTAAATTTCTTGAAATAACTTAGATTTTTGAAGTTCATTTTCCTGTTTTTGTATTCTGATAATCGACTTTCAAGGTTCCCAACTGTCCACCCCAGCTTATCTCAAGCAAATGGTAGGGTCACACAACAGCATGGGTTGATGTGAAATATTTTAAAAATATTTTAATGATATTTGAGTCAGGGTTGGTTTGGTTATTTTAAATAAAGATCTGAACATAAAGAGCACAATGGAGATCTATCCATATCTGGTGTTGAGCCAAATCCCGACTTCCCTCTGGGTGAACACGCATTCAATCACATGATTACACCTACTTAGCCAATAGGAGCAGCTAAAATTAAATGTTTACTTCTGAAGATTTTTTACATTTTTTTTTTTTTAATTTTCTAATGAGCAGCAGACGTTTCAAATGTTTGAGCAATTTATTTAAGTATAACTTTAAATATATAAAAGAATATGACGAACAAATGCAAGATACTTGCAACAGTGAATATTGGAAAAACGTACAGCATTATAAAAACTTTAGATTATCATATTTTTTTGTGTTATACTACTTAAACAGTGAAATAATGTATATTTTTAGTGTAATATGAAAGATATAAAATAGAACAAACAGCATTCATTGATATAGTTTTGATAGAAAGAACTTCTATTGTCCGACAGTTGGGGGAAATTGCATTTATAAAAGCAGTCAATTAAACACATCAGATGCGCATTTAAAGTCATAAAGAGCTGTAGGTTAACTGACAACTGTCATATATTCAGCCCAGATATTATTAATTACTTTGTTAAGTTTAGATTGGCAAGTAAACATGGCATAAAGGTGATATTTGACTCTCAGCCATGGTTTCAGCATTTACTACCTTTAAAAATGTGGGTCACAGATGCATTGTGAAAACAAAGATTGGCAGCCCAGCCGTTAAAGAAGTTTGACATTATTCATATATCACTTAATTCCATATTTTTTTCCTGAAAAGTAAGGAAAAGCATCAGTTTATAGTAAGTTTTCTGAAAATAAAACCACTCTGAACTGCAGCTGGGCCCAGCTGTGAAGTGTTCCGTCACCCCAGTGTGAGGTGCTTTACGGCAGGATGCTACATGCACTTCATCTTGTACGCGCCCAAACAGCTTCACAAGGTCCCCATAACTCCTCCTGAAGGCTCTGCATTTAATACAGGCGTGTGTAAATGTGACTGTGTGTTTGTGTGGCTTTTTGAGAGCGAGTGCGTGTCTAATATTTCAGGACCAACGTCAAACGGGATGTTCACCTGTCCTCGACATCACCAATAGGTTTCTTGTAAAGGGTTTGGTAAATCAAATTAGCTATAGCCAGCCATAGAAGTGCATCACTAACCACATAACCATAAAAAAGGGTGTTCAGAGGTGAGAGGGAAGTATTACAAACACAGCTAAAAGCCATAAGCTTAAGCCACGCCCCTCATGAGGATCGAAATTTAGGACTTGAAATGAAAAAAGTTTGGATCAGGCTTTAAACGGGTGGTTTAAATGGTTTTCAGTGTCAATATGCTCAGTTATGGCAGCAGCCTCAGGTGGTCACTCGAAGAATTACAGTCTGTGCTCTTTTATAATGCATCCTTTGGGGTTGCTTGAGTTATGACGTGCCTCTCTTGTGTGAGGCTATATTACTACTGCAATATATATGCACCAACATAACGCCAGTCAATTACAGCGAGAGGGAGAGTTGAAGCATCTGTTTTGGTAATGTAATGACAGCAATAAGAATGATCCTTCTACCCTCACGCACCTGGGCTGGTGTCCATAAGCCTCCTGGTGCATTCTTGGAAATGAATCATGTATAAATTTTCACTAGCAGAGAATGAGGGAGATATAATCAACAAATAAGTCATCTCCTGTTGAGAGGGAAAAAATGGTCTGCTTGGCGTGCAAAGCAAGAATGAGTCTAGGCTGCACATTCTGCAGATATGTCACTGATTTTTGCATGCTTTATTGTGTGTGATTCTTAACTACAAAGTACTGCAATACCAAGCTTTTACAGAATGTGCCTTTTTGGACAAACTTCAGATGAATTGCCATGTGACTTTTACTCCACCTACCTCTACCTTGCCGTAAAAGTCAGATTTGAGTGTTGCAAAGATGGTTGAACTTCCAAAGGTTCTACTTTTTCCACAATATGAAACTATAGCTGTGACAGACGGACCATAGGATTTTTTTTTTTTTTTTTTTTTTTTTTTTTATGAGCAAAAGAAAAGCAATTTAAGAACATTAAGCACTTTTACAGGTTACTTAACAGGGAAAGGAATTAAAAACCGAGAATGCATAATAAGGTTTCACGGCTTTTCGTTCATGGGATGTTTTTATAAAATAAGTAAATGTGGCAAAAAACAGTCACGGATTGAAAATTACAAAGAAAATGAAATCAAGCTCCAATGCTGCACAAAAACGAACAATGCATCCAAATATAATCTTTCATATGTACTAGAATGTGATTTTTAAAAATCCATCCAAAAATACCTTTTTATGGATTTTGCTCCTTTACTATAAAAAAAAAAAAAATATATATATATATATATATATATATATATATATATATATATATATATATATATATATATATATATATATATATATATATATATATATATATATCCTTTAAATGTACAAAATGTGTTTTTTTTGTCTTTATAAAATTTATATACAAAAACAGTGTAGTGAGCAAAACAATTTTTCTCAAAGCATTTATCAAAATAATAGCAAAAAAGCAGTGTCACTAAAATCATTCCAATTGCTTGTACAGAGAAAACGTGGCCTAATAAATATTCTACACCACAAAGTATAAGCATTACAAATTATTTGATCTACAAAAATGGTCCCGACAGACAATGCCCCACTAACTAATGCTGCTGTGCCCACCTGCAGACAGAGGTGACCTCAATTGTCAGTGGATACAGCATGAGGTGGTCCATCAGTATTTTGGATGTCAGATCTTTGCTCGTTTCTTTTACTTTAAAGCTGTTTTTTTCCTCATCAATGTATTGAAGCTGCTTAATTTAGGAGCAAACTAGTCAAATAATGTTGTTAGTGAGTAAATTAGTACCTTACGTACATTCACGGATAATGGATATCAGTTTTGTGGATAGTGGATGAGTAATTACATAATAAAAAAAACCTACTTAATAAACTACTCATCAATGTGTAGAAAACATGTGGCTAATAGTAATCTTCATATGAAGAATGTCTTGAGTCTTAAACACTGGCTTTGTCACTTAGCACATGGCAGTTTGCAGCGTCTTTGAATGTTAATTGCACACCGGAGCTCTCACTGGGTGGGTCCAGCAACACCTGTCTTTTGCGTGTTAGAAATTCTAATGCGGTGATAATTAGTAAAGTAGTCCGCATGAAATCAGTCACTGAATAAACAAAAAAATCTTGTTGGGTTTCAGTTAAGGGTGCTGTTAAGCCAGGCTTTGCCATTCATGTGTGGAGGGAGGTGGAAATGCCATGAGCTTTGGCATGCCAGTCATGTGATGTGTACTTTCTCTTCCTTTTCTTTCACCATTTGTCTGTTATCCTTCCATGTACTCATCTATCCATTGCATTACTCATCCTAAGACGGTGTGATAGAGTGCACGTGTTCTTCTGACTTAAGTGTGGTAAAAACGGATTGGAAATGTGCTAGAGTTTAACTCTCTGAGAGTTAAAGGCTGAGTATTACCACAGTTTAATATTAAAACACATTACTCAATGTCTGAAAAATTAAAGAAAATGCCTTTTTTTGCATTCAGCTTTTATTGGGTTCTAAAAGACATTTTGAGTTTATTTGTTGTGGTTTATATAAGTAGAAATTTGCCACCTGTACCAAAAGGTAACAGCTCAAGATTCCTCAATACGCTGCTTGATTTGATGCACATAAAAATAAAATTGTCACCCATTTATCCATCCGATAACAAAAGGAGAGTGCTGTTCTGCACTGACTTAACAAAAGGCATAAAGGTAAATCTAAAAATCCTAGAGGACGTTGGTGGCCACAGAGTGATATGCAGAAACAAATGCTTCTAGCACTCTTTCAACATATTATTTCATCTTTATCTCAGAAATAATTGGGAGCATTCGGGTGCTCTTTTGAGATGCAAGAGTATTTATAATCAGTGTTGTCTCCACTGATTGGAGTTCAGTTTATTGGAAGAAGCTCCATTAACATGTATGGAAAGGTGTCTCCTTTCTCTCTTTCTTTCTTTCTCCTCTTCTCCCACCCACCCCGTCTCCTCCTCTGAGGAGCACTGATATTTCCGCCCGGCTGCATTCAGAGGATGCGTTTTACATCCTAGGAATCATGCATGGAAACGCTTGCTGCTTTTACCGAACCCTGTGCGGCCGTGCAATGGATTGTGGGGTGCATTTCATGACAGGAAGACAGGAAGAAAGACAGAAGGTAGTGATTATGAACAAGACAGAGAAGAGAGAGAAAGAGGATGTGAAAATCACTGCACACAGTGTCTTCATTTAGCCTTTTGTCTAAATGCCAGATATTCCTATTGCAGAAGCTTAGGTTGGCCTTCTGAAAATCAATCAGTGCATTCCAGTCTAATTCTAATTCACCTCTCTCTTTCTCAAAGACACATGTGTAGAGTGAATTATCCTGAGCGTGTGTGTTTTCCAATGTCATTGGCTACTGACGGGGCTTTTGATCTCTGTCTGCTCTGAGTTTTGTATTCCCTTCCATCACTGTACTTTAGTTTTGGGCAGATTTGGCTTCGATAAACAAACTCATACAATGTTTTGGGCTAAAATTAGAAACAATTAAATATTGATCTTGGATCAGAAGACAAATTAGTGGCAAAAGTCACATATGTGTATTTCAGAACTATTAAATGTTCAATTGTAAACATTGTCGACATGACATCACTGAATAGAATGACCGTGACTTGACTCTAAACAGGTCGTGTACAGATCTGCCCGGCACAACATCCTTCGTGACCAATGTATACATGTCTAAAGGGGTTATATCACGTATTTGGAGAAAATGTTGGTAAGGTTTTCAATATCATTTATAACTTCTTGCTAGGGGTGTAACGGTACGCTAAAATCGTATTCGGTTCGGTACAGCGTCTTGGAGAGCACGGTTCGGTCAATCTTCAGTACAAAACAATAAGAACTTACAAAATCTTTATTTTGAAAAGCTGCCAATACACAATAGAATTCTTGCATAAAATATATAAAAGTGACTCATTTGGGTGATATTTTAAATAAATTGCACTATATAAAGAATTACACATTTTTAAAATAAAAAATTAAATACTGTAACTAGTTAGGACCTGAAAACTTTTAACACTAGCAACAGCTTCAGCTTATACATCAACAAAACTAACTATTAAAGTTTTAAGTTTTTAAAGATTAACCTATCCACATTTTCTGAAGAGAGCACACTTCTGGTTGCAGTGACAATATCTCCAGCAGTAGAAAATGTTAATACCCGATCTCCATGGAACAATGTCGGCATACAGCTTTAAATTTATCCACTCGTCTATCCCCGTTATGTATTTTAACAGAGAAGCCAAAGTGTTCCCAAACAGGAGACCGTAGTGAGGTGGGAGGGTCTTCAAGCTCTGGCTTCTCTTTCGCTGTTGCCATTTCTCACAGTTACCTGTGCAGCTTTACTGTGCGTCACTCAATAGCGTCCGTGCGGAAACTCGCCTAGGAACAATGTTCCGCTGCGCTTAATATCACGCTAATAATACATTTATATTATTTAATAAAAAAAAATACCGAACAGGCCACACCGAAACGGTTCAATACATTCCCGTGAACCATTACACCCCTACTTTTTGCCTCCTTTCACAAAATTCCAATGACATTTTTAGTACAACAAAGTAAAATAAAAATAAAAATGTAAAAAACACTGGGTGCACCTGGGGCACTCCCAGCAATCATGGTGTCAACCGATCAGACTGCTCCTAGAATCACCACACCCCCTTTATAATCGCTCAACTCACTCATGGTGTACAGTCATACTGCCAACTCCTTCCTTGTACTCATTTAAGGAAGCTACTCCGCGGTCCATCTCAACAAATACCCTGCAAGACATCAAGGCTGTGATTACTCCACTTCAAGTTGCCCTTCATCACATCAATCTCCCTTCTCCAGCTTTCTTCAAACCTGACCACCTTCCTCCGATGGTTCCTGGTTCCATTTCCTGTTGGGTTCGCTATTGCTTTAACGTGCTGTGGTAACACTTGGTTATGAAAAATAACCACATGAGTATTACAATACTTCAAATATTTTTCACAAATCAGAGGTCTTCTTATATTGATTGCTAGCAACTTTCAAAGTCAGAAAAATCAAATCTAACCTTCTAGGTTCATAATTTTCTGAAGGTGAAGCATCCCCTTCAATCTTCAGTTCCTGGTAGAAATCAAGGATTTTTTTTTTTTTTCAGATATTGTGATTTGACGCACCATGCTGCAGTCTATCCACAGAATGAGTCTGATATACAGTAGAGTTTTATTTGTTATACCAAGTGGCTGTTTATGTGTTTACATATTGAGTCCCTGTCACCTTGAACAAATGATACAGCTGTAATAAACAACACTGCATATCTGTGGGAATATGTTTGGAGAAATATCTGGTTCTGTGTGAGGTGAGGAAATGAATCTGTGTAAGCCCGGGATGAGCAGCCCGCTCTGTTATCACATTACACCACTGATAGATGTTCCCTCCAACCCTGAAGGTAAGGATTAATTTGTTTAAGCAGAGCCTACTGCATTGACCTTGGAAGAAAATCTCGGTCATCTGATGCACTTTTGTGTCTCATCAAGAATAAAAGTAGTCATAGATTTTTTTTGCATCATTTAAAATGGGATAAAAAGACAAGCTGCCTCACGGAGCATTATCATAAAGTTCACTGTCTGTAGAAATAGTGTTCAGTGAGCTTCAGTGAATGTCTGCGGGGTAAACTGGACTGTTTGTAGTTGATGAGAAGCAACAATTACTGAAAAAAAAAAAACACATTCTAACCTTAAGATATTCTAACCTTGAGATCCCAATCACTGAAACTGAAATGCACAATAAAAACACACTAAATAGCTTTTCTAAGCTTAAAATCCACTATCTTGGTAAGTGGATTGCTGCCTACTTGTCACACGACCGATCACTCTATGAAAGCACTTCTATATTCATTCATTCATTCATTCATTCATTCATTTTCAAACCCGATTATTCCCTTTCAGGGTCACGGGGAGTCCATCACAGGTTCTAGACCAGACATTTGTATATTTTGAAGATTAACGTGCAGAAAATGTCTCTTGTGAATATAATTAAAGATCATAGGCTGCTTTTAAAGGTTTATTTGTAAATGACTGTTAAATAAAACCCCAATGCTTTTTTTCTCTTTAGGTATGTAGAATCCAGCAATCACAAATGAAAAGTACTTTAGCACAAAAAAGGTCACATACAAGAAATATTTTATGTGCAGAATCAGGTGCAGACTCTCTTTGAACAGCCCAATCAAATTGCAAATTGTCCTTCCTCATTTAAATAAACTAACAGATTAATGAGCATACTTAATGAAAATATGTGGGAAAATAGCAAAGGCACACAAACATGCAGAAACTACAAAATTGGAGGAGGTATTAACTGAGGTAGCAATTTGGAATTTTATCTTTTGGTGTAAATAGAATGAGGAGGGTCGGATTATAGAGTTCTGATGTGGTCAACAATGTGGTTTCTAGAAACTGCTCAGCAAATGACACATAGATGATCACACATAGTGATGCTAAAGTGGAAGTTACAACTAGAACAAATACACACTAAAACATAAGAATTTTGGTGTCACAAGAATGAATCATAGAGGAACTAGAGAAATTAGCAATAACAAAATGTCAACCATGTATCTTCAGCAGTATTTAAGAGGTAGCGAGCTTGTGAAGTAGCACGGTTGCTCATTCTCTTCCTGTTTATTCGTCTTTCCTGTCATCACAAAAATAATGTTCAAAGAAAAATAGCTTTGTTTATTAACATTTTGTTCACAATCACATGGTGAGTCTGAATGGTTTGTTGGTTGTGCTGTGAGTTCAGCTGCTGGGTGAGTGCAACAGACTGAATGAGTGCGTTCTTAGCTTCATTTGCAAAAAAAAAAAAAAAAAAAATCCTCAAAGGATCAAAATCTGTGCAGTGTGCATATTCCACACATGAAACTGTCATTGACAAACTCACACTCTCGTGTTAATTTCATTGTTAGTGCATTTAAGCGTAAAAGCTGATGCTCCCAAGGTTTTACTGCAGAGAATGCTTATGATTGATTTTTGTGACGAGGTAAGGATTCAAACTCAAACCTATAAGCACTCAAAATATGACTTTATTTTCTTCAACAAAACTATAGTTTGTTGCATCTGGCATTTCCTTGGCGTGTGATTGAGTTTCTCAGAAGATAACCATGGCATCAACTAGTGCACCTCTGTATTTTACAGTGTATGCAAATATTTTTTTCCAGTTGCATTTACTCTTCACTGTTGAAATTTATTGATGATAAAACAGATATTTTTGCCATAAAAATCCTATTGTTTAATGTGTTATTTGAATATACTTTTATTTAAAAAAAAAATAATAATAAAACAGTTTACTGTTGTAATGAACAGGATGTTTACTGTAGTGACCAACTCCATCATTAGCTAGAGTAGATGAATGGACAGCTATATATATAGATTATGATTGATAAGTTTGTAAATAAGTTTAATAAATGAATGTCCTGTGGACGATACTGAATCTAAAGTTTGGTCTCTGCATCTATCAGATAGTACTTTTGTTACTGAAATTAAGATGAATTGAGGGAGTAACCGAACAACAGAATCAAAACTATTTTGTTCCATCTCACTTAAGGGATAAATATGAATGGATGTTATCATTTTAACTGTATTAACTATTTATTCGAAGCGTTTCATTAAGTGCTCAATCGTAATTTGCTGAGGATATTGGACTAGCCTGCCAGCGTTTGATTTCAAGCATTTCACACATCAATTGAGCATCTTATGGAGCATCAAACTGAAAATCGTAACAGACAAAAGAAAAGGTCAAATGCTGACTCCAATAAAGCAAAAATGTGGTGAAAAAGAGGAGGGCATTAAAAGAGCCTCCGTCATAAAGCTCGTATTGTAGTTTTAGTTGTGATGCTTGAAAGCAGGGCTTTGAACTGGGTCATGGAATGAAAATGAAATTTGGAAAGGAGCTAAACGTTTATAACAAAAACAATTTGAGCCATTCTGATCAGAAATGCATGTTAATACCACTATTTTATTGTACTCTTTAAAATTGGAAGCAGCCAATCATTAACTAAAAACTAAGCATGTGACGATGAAATCCCCGCAGAGCTGTTTCTCTCCCCACGAGCTGCTGGAACAATTGCTTATGCTAGTCAACATAGTGAAAAAGGGTCATAACCTGTTGATCTTGGGTACTTTAGTAAAACAGGTTTAGAAATGTGAACTTTAACCTTAGGTAGACAGAGAAATTAAAATACTTTGTCTTGCTAGTAGTAGATTGGGGTTGTTATTTTAAATCCTTATACAGCTCTATATTAAATTAATATTAACTAGACAACTCAAAAGTGTTTTTCCCAGCCATTTTTCACATATGACAAGTTTTCAAATAGTCTTTTTGATGTAAAGTGACATACAGAATTAAGAAGAATGAACACATTTGGTCAGTCTCTGGCTTTCCCTGGGGTTCGAAACCATGATCTTCCATTGTTAAGTGCAATGCTCTACTGACCGCACCACAGGAAATCTTCATTAAGACATATAGGGTATTTTTCCTTTCATTTAATGTACATGCTGTAAAGAAGCACACATCTTTAGTCAAACAGGTCAGTGTCCTACTGATAAATTATACAATTTTTCATTACATTTTTGTAATTTATGATGTTCATGGCATGTTGTTGACCTGAATTCCAACATTCTGCTGAGATGCTGAGCATTGTCTAGAAAGTATTTAGATTTTTTTTTTGTTATCAAACTTAATAACTTAAGTTTAAATGCCGTTGACATTTGAAATAGCTACATAACACACAAAAGAGAACAGTTTTATCTAAGCTTTAAATGCTTAGGTTTAATCATCACGTTTGGTGTTAAAATCATTAACTGCTTTTTTTTTTTTTTGCTCAAAACGAAAATAGAACAATATATTTAGCGAGGAGCACAGGAACAGAAACGTTATAATAATGTCCTGCTTTAATATAATAAGCCCTGCTTCAAATGTCAAAAAGCACTTTCATATTTCACAACTTTTATTTTATTGTGGTCATTAATGACTAATGATTTGTCCATCTATAATGAAATGTCAACATGGTGACAATGACTTTTTTCCCTCACAGTACAGTGTCTTTGTGACATGATGCATTCAGACAATATTCATTACATCAAAGAATAGCTAAAGATAATTTGAGTTCTTTTTTTCTGTCAATAATGTTTTTGTTGATTAACTCACAGTGTTAACTTTGAGTCCATTCTAAGTTGGAAATTTAGTCAATTACCAAGGAGTTTTCTGTTATCGTTCTATGGTCAAAAGCATCTTTTATTCCACCAAAGCGTTTTGTGTGGTGTGGTCTAACTTTGTCATAATCTGTTCAATATAGGAAGCTGTTTGTATAATAATATTTTAAAATAAGAAACAAATAACATTTAAATTGTAGAATAAACACAAAGAGCCCCTTGTGGCTCCTTGCAAATAATAGTTGCGTGAGGGGTCTGTACACGTATCCACTATCAAATTAATCCCCTTGTCACATCCGCAACTTATTTAGGAGTCTAGTGTTATGCAGATTAGCAGGCGTCGAGATGAGGTGCGGCTGTCAGAATTGATTTCACCTTTTCCTCCGAAGGGTCGTTAGAGGTAAAGTAAGTACTCTGCACACTGTCACTGATGAATTATGGTTTGCATAAGCAATCATCTGGAGGCTGACAGACAGGCAAATGGACGTGTGCAAGGAAGAGAGGAGGATGTGACCTCAGGACCCAACAGATTTAACATCAGAAACCAGCTGAGGGCCAGTGCTTTGCCAGGCTTAACCGAACACAATGTTTGTTTCAATCACTTTCATTTCACGTATTATGTTTTCACTGCGGATTGCCAACGGGTTAAGGAAGAGAATGTTGAGAAAACGAAGACTGTTGGTTATGTTTTGATTAAAGTGTAAAAGGAAGACTGGTGTTCATGCTGTTTTTTCCTATGCTTTAACTAACTAAGTTTTCCAATTAACTACATCTAGAACTAAAAACCTTAGTAAACAACAGCTGTTTACAACAGTCTTTTGCTTTAACAATAGACAAAGTATGTGGTTGTAGTTAACCACAATTATTGCCTTCAAACATTGTAAAACAAACTGGAATTAGTATACAGTGGTACCCCGAGATAGGAAAGCTTCGAGTTATGAAATGTTCAAGATATGAAAGGGCTCACGGGTATTTTTTTGCTTCGAGATACGAAAAAATAAAATTGTAGATATGAACAGTTCTGCTCTATTATCCGCTTGTTAAGTCTGATGTCATGCTACGCTTCATTCTACTATTGCAGAAAGTGCAGAAAGCGGGCTGATGCGCTTTAAAACACTTTAAATCAGTTTTAAATCAAGCAAAACTATATGTATAGATTATGCATAGATTCCCCCCCCCATCAAAAAAGGAGGTAAAAACAAAACAATTCTGAAGAACCTGCACAACACAATCCATCTCACAAATATTGCACTTTTAAGGTGTTTCACTTCTTTTCTCCATAAGGCCAAAAAGTAGCATTTTCTCAAATTGTTTTCATTACCTCTCAAATGATGCATCATAACTCTTACTATGTTCGTTTAAAACCAGACATGTCAAATGTTCAAACAATTACCTTTTTGAAACCTACACACTAAATTTGGCAGTAGCGCTGCTCCCTATATGCAGAATACGCAGTCCACAAAGAGGACCAACTGCCAGAGGGGGCACCAATTTCCTGTTTGTTCACAAGAAATGAAATGTTAATATAAATGTTAAAAGCTACGTAAATACAAGGGTGAATCAAGTTTCTTATTGACCTTCCCGGTGAATTCCAGCTTCCACCGATCATGTGATTACACTCAGCCAATGGAAGCAGCTAAAATAGAACTTACGGCAGTGAACATTTGAATAATTAGTGAGAAGCAACATTATTACATTTTATTTGCGCTACAGTTCATGTTCAGTAGAAAATTGTATGCATCATTGCAAAAAAAAGGTAAAATGTTATTTGAATTCAGTTGTTTAATATAAAGAACGGTCTCATGCAGCTATTTAGTTCAAGTGCTCAAGCAAAGGAGTGAATAAATTATAATAGCAAGTATTTTGTTTATATTTATCATTATAATAAGTATTTATCATTATAGTAAGTATTAAGATCGCCTGCATCCAAAAAGGTTAGAATTTCACTGTTGCTTTTTTGAGATAGACCATCCTGAACTGTGAAATTGTGAAATTTTGGGAAAATGTGTGTTGGGCACATTTTAGAGGACACCACAGTACATTCCCGCTTAGGGCACCCATTTGGCTGGTGGCCCTGGTATTTGCAATCAAAATTATACTAATGGTGAGTTGCATCATTCCTTCTTATTTCAAAACAGTTGAGCTGAGAGGTGCATGCGGAGACATCTAAGGGTTAATACATCTATATGAATATAACAGTTATGAGTAGTACATTTGCATATGTAAACATGTAATTGTGTGAGTCTCTTTAAAAAAAAGAAAATCAAATACAAAAAAAAAATCACATAAAAAAAAAAAACAATATTGCCAAAGGGTCTATCTATAGATTCAAAAATATCTTATTTATATTATATTACTTCAAGCTTTGATATTTTATATCATACCAAGATTTTAATCACAATTGCATGCGACACTATTTGAGACAAGCTTCTTTTCAAAAGACACAATGCATACCCTTAAAAGAGTTCCAGGGTAAAATGGCATTAGGTAGTGTTCCAATTCCTTTAAACTCTCTGACCAACAGAGAAACGTTATGCAGGACAATGGCTTTTTCCCTCATGCATTCAAAAGCAAGGACAATGGCGTTTCCCTGGCCCAATTAGCAAAGAGAGTTGAGCTAGATTAAAAACCAGAGGGGACAATTTCCTCCCTGAACACATGAACTCAGGCAAATGCACCACACAGCACTGGAACTCAAATAAGAAATGAAAAGAAAATGAACATAGAAATTCAATAGGGAATAATTCATGATTTTATATGGGAATAAAGAATAAATGGAGCAATTTTCCTTCAGACAAGGTGACATTAAAAATGTCAGTGGTAATTGCTTGTGAGTTAGCGCAGCAAAGAGAGCATGGAATTATGGGTAATGCAACAGCTGAGCTATCATTAACATGAGAGGCCAAGTGTAATCCTGCGTACTTGTTAGCTGAAGTCAGCACACATCTTCCAGGAGTTGAAGGAAAGTTTAGATTTGTCAGAAAGAGTACAGAATAAAATTGAAACCCAGAACATTCAAGTGACCTCGATCAGCAAGTGGCCAACTTGCTCAGAAAAAAAAAAAAAGAAAAATGAGTGAAGGGGTCAAACGATTATGTTCTTGCCATCACGACTAAAGGATTCCTATAGCTGTGGGCTCTCTCAATGTGTCAGCAAATGTCACGAATGGAGAGCGCAAAGTCATAGTTTAAGGTCAGATGACAATCTGCTTGCTTTGACATTTGGGCAGAAACACTGTGAGGGTGCACATTGAAAAGTAAAAAAAAAATGTTGCTCAAGGCTCTATACTGACAAAGGCTCCGATTTGTTGAACTTACTTCTCTGACTTCCTTCATCCGTCTCACTGAAATGCAGTCCCACCATCAAGCAGTAGCATTTCCTTTCTGTATCTGACCCCACACGCACATACAGGACTTTGAGAGGAAATCAAAGCACCAAGTAAGAGAGTCGCTGACTTTAAAGGTTGCATGAGGACTGCAGAAATATAGTTATTGTGGTTCTCCAGGTGCTAGAATGAGAGCAGAGAAGGTCTTGTTGGTGAGTCTTCTGTCTGTACATTTTTTTTAAAAACTAGGGTTGAAAACAGAATGAAGGACAAGAGCACAAAAACAGCTGCTGCTTCCAAAGGGTGCACCTTTAGAAGGCATCAGAAAATAACTGTGGGTGTACATTTTTGGATGTCAACATTTGAAGTCTTCACTAGCAGTAATGGCACTCCACCACCCGGGGACATACTTCCAAAACAACCAGGAACCGTCTATTACACAATACATGGGGTTGCATCAACTACAACTTAATAACATTAATGATGAATAATGTTACGACATGCTAACAAGTCACTATGACTCATAAAATGACATCTGACCTCTAAGGGGCAGTATAAAATGGTTTGCTGACAGAAAGGAGCTGAGTAATCAAGTGCATCATTTATGTGTCCAACAATGTGTTCACTACACCAATACGCCTCAAGAGTTGCTGAAAATGAGATTGATTTTCCACAATATTAAACTGGGGGGAAAAAAATCTGAAAATATGTAAATAATGTGCAAAGGTCTGGGTGTGAGGATGGTCTGTGGCCTGGAACAAAAGACCTTTGACTTCGCTTCTTCACATGTGGTGGCAGTGGTGGGATCATCCAGGACATTGGAGTCTCTAAGTCAGCAAATGAGGCCAGCAAAGGGCCAATGATGACTACGAGCAAGGTCTCAGAGTTGAGCACTTAGAGTTTAATATGAAGAATGGCTACATCAACTCTTTCAGGGTTTTCCCCTCTACCTCCTTCTTTGTTCTCAATGCAGCGTGGTTTGTTAGCTGTTAAGCATTTGTAGTATTTTAAAGCTTATTATACCGACTTATTGTACCACCTTAAGCCTCGCATCCATTGTCTTCATAACAAACTGTAATAGAGACTCATCAATATATAGATCTTAAAGTACGTAAGATAAAGTAATACACATTATTTTTATCTCAAATAAGTGAGATAATTTACAAATTTGCAAACTGTTGTAAAATTAATTAAAATGTCCATTTGTGTCTGAAAAAAATCTAACATTTGAATAATATTGAAAGAAAACTAAAATATACATATCTAATTTGTTCTTTCACTGATTGTTAGGCCACGTACAATACCCCCTGGGAATCTGTCTTAAAGCACATAAACTATGAAGCACAACAATACTTCAGGTTGATCAGAGCCGTGTGCATGTGGTTAATATCTTTCTACAACAGAACATTAATCTAACCAAGCCATAGTGTCATGAGGCACGGTGGGTGCTGGGTCGCCTTTTCTCTTTCAGGTCTTCCTCCCATTAGCCCAGGCTCATCAAGGAGATTTATCGAGCCCCAAGCGTGCCAGTCCACACATTTGTCAGGCCACTCAAGCACTAATACCATCCTTACATCCTTTTTTTCCTTCTCACTTTTACCAACCCTCAGTTTTTTCACTTTAAAGATACTGGAAGGTCAGTCTGAAAATCGTTCAGACACGAACAAATGAGATGTGACTCATGGATTGTCCCGATCGTGATGGAGTTTCTGGTCCTTTGTTAAAAGACACTTATATCAGTGTTGGCTAAATAAAGAAATCCCAGAGTTTACAAAGGATTGTGAAGTGACATTGCTTGGAGATAATGAAGCTAAATTTATCTCTGTTCCAGCTGTTGAAGATGTGGAATAAAACAAATTTCGTTTTAAAGATCTAATGTCACGGAATTTTCGTTAGTATTATCTGTAAATTTGTTTGGCTGTTTTGAATTAAGTAGGAATGATGCAACCCAGCTGTTTAATTTTGATATCAAATATAATTGTTGGTTTCTTAAAAGTTTTTTTTTTTAAATTTAAACGAACCTTACAAGATTTATGATATATTTTCTCACATTAAAATGTGAAAAAAAAATATTGCCTTTCTGTTTCATTTTATGGACCCAAAATTGGTGCCATAAGTGCCATCTAGTGATCAAAATAAGAGATAACCCCTAAAAGTACAATACATGTGATGAGGTGTGTGTTAATAAATACTTTGAACGGTGTATATAGTTTAGGAGGGGCTCTCATCAAATTATTTTTACATTGTTTTGATCTCGTCTGCTGTCTTTTTACAAAACAACAACTGTTCATTCTCAATTAAGATTCAAAAAAATGGCAAAATGTAATAATTGTTTTTTTGTACAGTTTGAGGATTGTGGTGAAATTACTGTGTAATGATAAAATTTTAGAGCAAACTGTAAAAGAAGGTAAAAAAATGCTCAAAAATGCTCTAGACTTCTAAAGATTAATACATCTGTTTAATATGCAGTATTTAGCAAAAGTTTTAGTCTGGTGTGAAAAAGAATGTTTTCTGAAGAATAACTACTGATTCTTTTATGTAAATTTGCAAGTGAGCAAATAAAAGTACATAATAAAAATAAATCTAGTAAATATTTGCTGTTACTGACCGTTTTAGATCATGACTAAGACAGTAATGATCCCTGACTTTGTGCAAGTGTATGTATATAAATGTATACTGGTGGTGCGGTATATGTATATTTCAATCTTTGAAAAATGTAAATTCTAATATTTATATACTTTTGAGAGTTCCTGTTTTGTGCATGTGGTACATACAACTCAAATACCTTAATCTTACTGCCACCTACCCGTATCCCTTCCCTCTCTCACAAATCAAGTGTTTACACACGGAGAACCCTTCCACCGATTTCGCAGACTGTCCATCTTTCTTAGTCAGCTTGGTAACTTTTTTATGAGTGTCCAATGAGATGAGCGAAAGAAAACACAGGAAGCGAGGCAAAAATATCCCATTAACTCAGGAAATTGGTACAAGCTGTGGCAGAGCACAATGCAATCACCTTTCCATCTTAGCATTTCCTGTCTCTGCCAGCATCCCCTTCACCTCATCCAGCAAGTGTTGCCGTCATGAGCTCTCCATTTCCCTGCTGACCATTAAACATCTCCATGAGAATGAGGAAGAAGTCTGAATAGCTTACAGCATGTGAGAACCAGCAAACATTAATAACGTTTCTCTGCTATTGACTAGAGATCTGTCCAGGGTTAATCCCTCATTTTCAGCTGAAGTTAGCACAACAGGACCCCCCCCTCCACTACATTCTACTTGACACCAACTATTTCCAACAGAACATATCCCAATGTAGGTTTTAAAGGTGTCAATAATTGAAGAAGTAGTGTACAGACAAATAATTTCCTGAATAATTGCTAATTATTGTTTCTGTTTCTTTCTGTTTCATCTCAGTAGTATCTGTCGTGATACCATGGATATTTGAGCGACTCTATATTATCTCTACTGTCTGGCCAGGTTGCAGGGGTATCAGTCAAAGCAGAGACATCCCCAACCTCCCTCTCCCTGAAAACCGGCTCCAGTTCATCCGGGGGGGGGGGGGTACAGAGGCATTGAGAGGCTCCAGCAGGCATCCAAAACAGATGTCCGAGCCACCTCAGCTGGCTACTCTTGATTTGGAAGAGCAGTAGCTCAAGTCTGAGCTCCTCCAGAGTGACCGAGCTCCTCACCCTATCTCTAAGAAAGTGCCAAGCCACCCAGAAGAGGAAACTCATTTGTCATGACACAGAGCTCATGGCCAGAGGTAAGAACGTAGATTGACCGCCTCCATCTTGCAGCACAGCTCCTTCACCACGACAGATCAGTACATCGACTGTATTACTTAAGACGCTGCACCATTCCGTCTATCAATCTCTCATTCCATAGTCCCCTTACTCGCGAACAAGACCCCGAGATCTTTGAAATTCTCTACTTGTTGCAGTCAAAACTACTGTCAAACCTTTTAAATATTTTTATGTGCATGTTATTGAATTTCTGTTGTGTTGATTGGAAAATCTGTATAAGTTTATGACATAAATGCTCAAAAATCAATTGGAACCATGTAATTGGGACATGTTTGCACAGTATTAAGCAAAGTTTTGAGTTTTTAAATGGACTCATTCCCTCTTATGTTGTATGCTGCCAATGAGTTTGATGGTGGTGAAAGTGACAACAAGTGAAGATAAAGAATCAAAGACAGTAAAAACCTGCTTTCAGGATCTTTGAGAATGCGTTCTTATTTTACCAAGAGAAGACCTATTTTTTAAATAATTATTTAAATAAACTCTAGAACAAACCCATTTTCTTTTTGTTTGTATGTATAATTCATTAGTCTGCAACCAGGATATATGATCAGAAAAGTTTATAGTGTACAATAATAATCTAATCTGGTTTGGAGATAGAGTTTGATTACAAGAACCTGTTGGTTGCAAGGCCAAAAAATATCAGTTCAGACCGAAACGTGATATAAAAGTGATTGTATAAACTGAACATATCTGGGCCTAATATTCAATTAAATGCAACAACTTGATTAGTGCAACAATTATGCAAGTTAAAAAATGACTTACGACAGCGATAAAGAGCAAGATGAGAGACAGTGAAAGAGTAATTATCAGTTCAAGTGTGTCTTTGTGTGGTCCCTCTGCTCTGGATTCAACACAGGCCTCATTACTCTGTAGAGATCCCCATAAGACTCACATACACACCCCTACACAGACTTGCAGAATCAAGATCAGAAGGAAGCATTGGGTTTTAAAACATATTAAAATAAAGATCTATGATGTTATCTCAGCAGATTTAGGTTTTGTAGTACCTTTTAAAGACAAGGACAATTCCCAATAGACAAAACACTAGCAGTTTTAGTTAACTTACAAAAATAATTATGCTCAACATTTCAATCACTGAAGTTCATTCCTTCATTCATTTTCCTGCCCGCTTTTTCACTTTCGGGGCCACAGGCCTCTGCTGAGTTCACATTGGGCCTTGAAAGGTCAGCAGTCCATCGCAGATCTCAACCACTGAAGGTGGTGCAGTGTTTCTGGTGGCCTAAAATGATTACGCTAAAAACACCCAAAAAAAAAAAAAAAGATTTTTACCCCAAGTAAGGGTTTGCATGAAACAATTAGATTTTTTTTTTATTGTAGCTGGATGACTCTATTCCTTATACATCAAGTATAATTGTACAGTAGCTCATCTTGCTTTTTTTTTTTTTTTGCAGGAAATATCAAAGAAAAAAAAAAAAAAAAACAACAACAGAGCTAAGTTGAATTAAGGTCAAATGTGAATCTTATTTTTCCTGTAGCTATTTTTTTTCTTCAATTGCCGCTTTTCGCATTTTGGAAACAAACTCTTCAAATATAAATATAACAAACAAATAAAAGCAATTTGGAAATATTTAACTTAAATTAATAAATATCTCATTAAATTAAATTTTATTTAATTTAAGTTAATTACGACCTGTTTATTATAAACATGAAAAAAAAATCATGGTTGATTTTTTGGCAACTAAATGCATTCCAGTATGACCCAGGTCCCACAGATGTGTGATTTTTGTAATGGACAAGTGACCCTGTCTTCTTCAACCATCACATCTTTGCAGTCTGGCCTGATAGTGTTTCACAGCCTAAGGCTCGTATCCGCTGCGGGTCCTGGAAATAGCACGTTCCTGGGTCTCCCGGAGCTCTGCAAGGGATCAGAATTCCGGTTGAGTGAAATTTTGGCAGGAAGGACAGTTGGATGATCAAAAGGAGAGGTTGGTGAGCAGCCCACGCTCATCCCACTCTGGAGTCTTGATTCTCCCATAAAGGGTTTTCTCTGACTCTGATGGTTCCTACGCCACACTGCTGTAGCATTCCTGGGACTTTTACTACCTTCAGCTGGATGGATTTATTAAAGGAATCATCATCTAGGTCTGATCCCAGGGTGACGCCATCAAGACTGATGCCATATACAGTGTGGTTGGACCACAGTAGTGGTGCGAAAACCAAGTGTAAAAATTATTATCACCTTCTGCAAAAGGTATAACATGAGTTTATATCTTGTATGTGTAATCATGGTTTAAACAAATATTTATGCAAAATTACTTAATTAAATTTATATCAAGGATTGTAAAAGTGTATTATATCTAGAGGGCTACAACTCCAATACACGCGATGACATAACCATACTATGTAATTATTAACCACTGCAATAGAAATCCCAGTATCTGACTCAAATTTCACTTTCCTGAAACTTTTCTTTATTGGAAATCTTCTCCTTTTGTGCAACCAAAAAAAATCCGAGACACTGAACTCCATAGCCAGAGTCTGGGTGTTTGTTAGCTTACATAGAGAAGGCAGAGAAGTCCAGCAGAGAATAATCAGGTGAGTACGAGAAACATTTCATACGCATTTTTGAAACAGTAAACACTGAAAATAAATGACAAAAACAGAAATTTAAGAAAGCAAAAAAAGCTTACATTTAAATAAAAATAAAAAAAATGTTTTCTTATTTTAAAAATAATTATTATGTTTGCTTGTAAAAGGCAAATTTTTGACAGTTTCAAAGCAAATCAAAAATCCATTTTCTGATGATCATGTAGAGATAAAGTTATTTTAGATACTATATATATACTGAATATATACTAAATCATATTATTTAACCTTAAGTTATACCAATTTCCATTGCCCTAAAGTTCTGCAATAAAAAAAAGGAAATTTATGAAAAACAATCCGTTCAAAAACTTTGACTCTAACAGGTTGCATCATATTATCAACCATCACATTCATCAAGTCCTTTCCAATGGTGATCTAATTAGCTTTAGCCAGTGAGTAAAAAATATTTATAATATACAATGAGAAAATTGTGGATCAAAGGAACTCCTGATTGGAGCATTCAGAAAGCATTTGTGTTCCATCTTCATTATAGGAGCAAAATTGTCTATGATCAAACTTTAAAAATGCTTTGTAAAAGCTTTCAAAACATTACAAAGCCATCACTACTATAGTTAGTATTTGTTTACCTCAATTAGAAAAAAAACTGCTAGCCGTCATGTAGCAGTCTGTTATTGTATAGGCTCTTAATGACCAAACATGCAGTGACCCGTGCAAATGGTGCTATAGATTAACTACAATGGTCAGCCTTTCAGAAGGTCCCAAACTATTCCATGTAATCGATTTTCAAGAACGCCTGTGAAATTGAACTGTCAGGTGTTCCGTTGAATGCTGATATGATATTGATTCTTCTTTTTTTTCCACAGTGCAGCCTAATAGAGCCAGGATGCTGCAGACATAGCCACAAGCCACCATTACAGCTATTAAAAGAACCTTGCACGGACATTTTTTAGATAGATTTGAAATGGGAACATAGATGATGCATGTAGTGAGTGAATGAGAGGCAACGGATGAAATGTTTTACATGACTCAAACGAATACTTGCTTTTAGTTACTATGTGCTAATTAGCTAGACCTCCTGAAAGAGGCAGGGCTAAAAGCATGTGGGCATTGTGAAGATGAGGCTAATAGTAAGAGCAGACATTAATATTAGGTAGCATCATTATCCTTTCTGTCAGACTCGGTCTTTTACTTAACCCTTTAAAACCCATGCGGGTGCTGGATCAGATTTAAATGCCTATAAAATAAGAATATTTTGTTTTGCATATGAAACCGGAAGTGTTGGACTTATCCAACATGCCCCAGAGTAAAAAAAAAAAAAGTTGCAAAAATCCATAAAACAAGATACACAAAAATCCAGACACAGGGTTAGAACAGCACTTCTAACACAGGATGGCATGAATTCATCCCAAAATTGATCAAAATAATTCTTCTTGTCCTTAGTTCTTTGATAAATTAAAACAATGGCATGATATCTTGACAAACTATACAAGAAAAAAAAATAACACCATCAATTTTTAAAAATGACGTGCATTATAAATAGTTTGCTTTTATGTTCATTGTATGTTTTTTGTACAACTTTTCACGTTTACAAATTTGAGGGAAACAGCTAGGTCATTTCTATAATTAGAAGCAAATTTGTAGACAAAATGATTGCTATTTTTTGTCTGTAATTGCAGTTTCAGCACTTTCTTCAGTTAGCATTGAGATAATATATATTCTTAAAATATGGCTTATAGTCTGTGATTTGTCGGCTATTATTCTGTTTTTCCTATTTCTTTTTTCTCCGAAAAAAATAATAATACAGAATACATGACAATGCATGTTTTTGTGCTTGTTATCAGGTCAAAATTCCTTTTGATCAGGGTCATTTGAAAAGTTTCTGTTGTCATTATGATTGAAAAAGAGTAAAAAAAAAAAACATAAATGACTTCAACCAACCACAAACTATGTGTGGAAAAGGTGCTTTTATCTTTTCATTCTGAAAAATGGCCAAGAAATCGTGGTATTTAAACATAGGGGCCCAACTGTAGAAGGCTTGTAATGATGTATGGAAAATGAAAAGAGCCTAAATGGTTAAAGAAGAATGAAGATAACTTTATAACTGGGGAAGAAAGTAAAGGAATTATATACATCTTGAATTATAGATTTATTTAAATATAATACTGTAGATTTCTCCAAAGGTTGAGTCACCAAAATTCAATTCATTTTGAAAAGCAAATTTGCTTTCTTGCTCTCTACACACTGCTGTCTGGACGCTTTGCAATAAAAGATGA
Organism: Danionella cerebrum; assembly: GCA_007224835.1. Lineage (NCBI taxonomy): Eukaryota > Metazoa > Chordata > Actinopteri > Cypriniformes > Danionidae > Danionella > Danionella cerebrum. Next base: position 570,612 of record SRMA01025712.1, read on the forward strand.
GTTGCTCATTTGTGTAGCGATATTTTCTCAAGCTGCTTTCAAGGTCACAAAATACTGTTTGAAATTCACCTGTAGTAGTTGTAAAGTCATGGCTGACTAAATGTGCAACCCTGAGATTTCTGTAAGGACAAATGCTTTTAGACACTTAAGCCGATATGCAATAAAAACTGTAATATTTAGAAATATTTCAAATTCTGTTCATGCAGACAATACTTCATTGAGCAGTCATTGTGGTGCATCTGCAAAGCTATTTTCTTACACAAATAGAAAAGGATTATACGGCTGCTTTTAACACTGCTTGAGTAGCAAAACATATGCACAACGTTTGTAATATTCTATAGCTCTTGAGACCAGACAAGGGTTCTCTGATCTTCTCTATTATTATTTGTAAAAAAATAAGCACTTTATTAGGCTGTAAATGTAAATTATTTGTGGATATGCAAATGATATTAACAAAAAAAAAAAAACACATTTTTGGCTAAATATAACTTAATATATATCAAATGAAACTACACACTATTACTTATCGATTTATTTGATGGCAAAATTAATTAAAAGTAAATCAAAAGAATGTATGGAGAGAGACAATACTGCCTTTTAGAATGTAGTTTGTTTTGTTCTATACACTTAAGTGGGTTAATGGGTCGTAAGTGGCATTATGGCAGGTTTACGGGGCCCCACACAACTGCATTGGCTGCATCATCAGAAACATGCTTCTGTGTGTCCAGTGGTGGTAATAAAAAAAGCTGATTTTTTTGACAATTAGCCTTCTACTCCCATTCATTCAGATTCATTCAGTTCATTCAGACTACAAGCAGACAGTAATCAAAAGCGAACAAGATATAATAAAATATCTATATGTGGGCTTTTGTAAAAAAAAAAAAAAAAATCACATTCAAATTTAAATCCAAACTCAAATTACAAGTCAATCTATCACAATACCATAAAAGCCCATAATAGTTACTTCTTTAGAAGTAGAAATGAGAAGAACTTGCTTTCTGGGAAACAGAAATGCCTGATAGTCAGGGGCTTTTCCCTCAACATAGCAAGCTCGACACACAAACATACTCTCCTTCACACGTAATCAGGCAGTTCCTGCCAGTACATTTGTGAATCTGGCCCCTACTCTCAGTGGGAGACAATAGAAAAAAAAAAGAGCTAAATTACCCAATTTCCTCCACTCTTTTCACCCTTACCACAATGCACCTTTATTGCAGGGAACAAAGGTTAACTACACTCAAGTAGAGTAATTAGTTTTTTTTTCTTTTTAATGTATATCCTGGATAGATGTTACTCACTTAACTTCCTTGCTCAAAATAGCTTCTGCTTTAGTATAAGGCAAAAACATTTAAACCAAACATAACACGCACTGTTGTATAAAGGTGAATGGGGATAAACTGATCATGCATTCACCAAGGAAAACAATTACACATAAATAGATTCAAACAGATTCAAATGCAAGATCTCTCTGCTCAAAAATGCAGTCAGACTTTAAAGAAAGATTAAATAACTCTGGAACTCGAAACTGCTCAACCACTAGGAAAGTAATGGAAGTCTAAGCTCATTGACTTTAGAGGTTTTACACCACAAAAACATATTGTGACAAAAATAATCTCCTTTCATTAAAAGAACAGTGCTCGGGGGTGACAACATGAATAAAAGAGAGAACAGGGAATGATGGAAGGAGAGAGAGGGTGACAATTATGAGAATATATGAGATTGTGGTATGAGCCAGATTACCTCATTCCAAACCAAAGCCACACATTCGGCATCTACTGCCAAACCAGCTCCCGTTACTTTTCTCTCTCTCTCTCTCTCTCTCTCTCTCATTCTGACTGAATGACTACCCTATGGGGCCAGGCATGTGACATGACAGATGTGTTGTGCGCTCACATTGGGATGGTGACACTGCTCACCCTGTGGTTGCTTGGTCGCTTGTCCTCCGGACTAAAGGAAAAATTGAATCTATTTCAAGACCACTCCATCACTGCTGCTAAACTACTGCCAATTTATCCCACTTTTCTCTTCAAATCTCCTTTTATTTTTTTTCTCTCTCCATCTGCTTCTTTAAATCAACTTTATCAGACTTTTTCTTCTGGCACACCTCTCAGACAACTGATTTGGTATTAGTTTAACTTTCCACATACTCTTTCAAACTTGAGATTTGATTTTTAAATCATCAACATTCCTGTGGCTCTCTCAGTGCAAACACGAAGGTCATGGGTTACAATCTAAAGGGATGGAAGAACTTGCTAAATTTGTTAGATTACTTTAAATCTAAGTCACTTTGGACTCTAAAAACACATTTTTATCCATTTCCACCAGCATTGTTGATTTATAGCTTAATGTGAGGGAAAAAGATTAATAAAATGTTCCTTTCTGCTTGTTTTTGAGGTTTTGAAATAATGTTTACTCTGAGTTATTTATTGCTGAATTGCTTGCCTGACATAGTAACATTTAATGTAATAGGGTGAGATGCATGGCTAGCTCCAAATGCCAGGCACCAGCATCATCTTGCCAAGCTGAACAGACTGCACTCGCTATAAAACTCCCACATAGAGCGGAGATGCATAGAGTTTGCTTCCCGCCAGCACAGCACTCTCTGCTTATGGCATTTACTGGGGGAAAAAAAAGGAATAGATTGAGAACCAGGCAGACCCTGTTAGCATATGGTGCTAGTGGTGCAAGGCATCTCTAAAGACAAAGAGATGTGATTAGCTTAGCATCAACAAGATGCTTTCTGACATGCAGTGTGCACTTTAGGTGTGGTTCTATTAACACACACACCTCCATCTGCACAGACCAAGCCAGTCCAACACTGGAATCCCAAGATTAATTTTTATTCACCTTCTCTATTTTTGCTGTTGTTGTGACTGAACATCTGTTAAACCTCTGTCCCAAACATCAATCTTTATGAAAAGGAGAAAAGATGTGGAGACAAATCAACAATGAAGAAAGAAACTTGACAAAACACTTTTAAAGAGAGATCACAGAAAAGCTGGGAATTAAGAAGCTGAAGCAGACGGAGTATAAATATGTATGTTGTTGTAAAAGATAGAACGACTGAGGTATTAGGAGACTTGACTGTGCCAGGAGGAAATTACGTGTGGCCAATGTTGGAAACACTACAGTGGAGAGCAGTGGCATGAGGGATGAGCAGAATCAGATATTTGTTTAAAAAGCTCTGCTTTATGTGGAAGAGAATACATGAGTATTCTGGGAGTAAAATGACACTAAACAGATGGATCAGGAGTAAAAAGTCGGGGTGCACTATTGATTTATACATTGCCAGCAATCTACTGTAGACAAAAGTCACTTTATATCACAGTTCCTTTAAATATATATGATGCACACCACAATGAGTCAAAAGTCATAGTAGCAACATGGGCAAAACCAGAGCTGTCGAAAAACACAAGAGACAAAATTGTAGACCTTCACACATTTGGCAAAGATACACCCCTGAAAATTCTGTTGGCGCATGTAAAACTAATAGTCTAATATTCTTGGATAAACATGGAAACACCACAAACAAACAGACACCGATATGATCACTTTTTAAATTATTAATTCATAGCAATCCTTTTAAACATGTTTCAAGACTCCTTTTAGAGCAATCCATTATTAAAATCCTTTACACTAAATTCATCTATAAGAAAAGTAATATAGACAGATATATACATACATACATACATACACCCTTTTTTAACAGTTGACAAAATAAAAAAAAATAGAACACTTTTTAGTTGGCTTTACTGCAGATCCAGCCTTACTGTAAGCATCACTGCTCATCATAATGAGCATATCACATGAAGCACATATAACCTGATAATTAAAATGACTAATATTAATTTCTAAGTTATATTTTTGAAAGGGCCAATTAATAAACATGCCACTGATTCGAATTAATCTAATATTCATTAATGGAATGTGAGTCTGCATGGACTGCCATGCTCTTCAACTGTCAGTGAATTAATGCAGTCAGCTCTAATTAATGAAGGAACAAAACAACCTGTGGCAATAACCACATAACTTGTAAAGGAATAATGCATTCAAATAAATTACAGCTGACATCACCATCCCTTGTATGTTCTAAATATATGTTAATTATTTCACACTTCATTATACATTAAACATAACAAAAAAAGAGGAGAAAGAGTAGCAAAATTGGTGCTATGACTCACAATTCAGTAGTTCTGGACCACAAAACCAAAATAGATGTGCTATAGAGAATCTATGTTTTCAATGTCCCCAACATCCTTCTACAAGATTCTGGGTCTAGTCCTAATGGAATGTGTAGAATGTACAAGTGGAACAAGACGTTACATTGTTGATATGGTCTTGGAATTGAGGTTGAGACACGTGTGCATGATTGAGATCAAATACCACATAAACCTAAATAAATCGCAACAACCCAAACCAGTAAACAGCATGTGTAAGTAAATAAAACTCCTTAGAAGTTTTACGATTTTCACGGGAATCAAATTTTATCATTAACATTTTTCCCATTTTTTTTTTCTTTGCATTCTAAGGCTCTCAGAACAGAGACGCAGCATCCAAAGAAAGCATCCCAATGGCATTACAAATCCACATCAGTTTGACTGCAAATACCCATCTCTGCTCTAAATTCTGAACACATTTCCCATAAACCATACTTGACAGAATGACTTTTTGCATTGTATATAAATGTAAGACATTAAATTAATTTAATTAATGAACATAAAATTAATTAAGAGATTGGTTCGAAAATATGATGATGTAAGTAAAAAAATGGCAAAATAAGTTTGACTTTTGCCCTCTATCCAAAGTCCTGGTGACAAATTCAGACCATTCCACTGCACACTTTTCCATTATAATGGTTTTATTTGCAAAAAACCCATTTGCTCTATTCTATTGTTATATATTTTGTTATTTTTTGTAGACAAAAATAATTTACATTGATGGAATTAGTCATAGATTTATATAATTTCATGTGTACACCACCAGGACATGCATTGAGGTTGAGCACAGACTGGTTCAAATCCAGGTAAATTTATTGTGCACAAATGTTTTCAAAACAAACTTTTTATTCGGAATGAAAACACCTTTTTCTCAATAAAACTTTAATTGATTCATTTCATTTTGGAAGTCTTTTGCAAATATTTCCACATTGAGAGTAAAAATAAAACACTTGTAGAAATATACCTCATTGTATCAACAAAATAGGGTAAATTTCATATAATAAGATATAAAACCCATCCTTATAACCATATATGCTGGTATAGATGATTGTACATGTGACAAATTGGTCAATGGCATCATCATACATAAATTAATTTATTAGGCTTAAAAATTATACACATATCCGTATCATAAAGCCTACAGTGTTTTCCTTTTCACTGATTGGCCTATATAGAGTAGACAGGAAGTGAAGGGTAAGAGAAAAAAGGAGGGTTTGGGAATGATTCTGCATATTACCTGTATATAAAACCGTATGTATTTGCATATATCATGCGTTTATTACGTGCTCTCGTGGTTTGATGGACATGTCTAGCTGGGCAAAGCATGATGGGTTGGGTAGAGTGCTTTTAGTGCTAATGAGGATTAATCAGGATTAATGTTACCACTGGCAAACTTTACTGTAAACACTCAAGATTAACACTGCATGCCGACACTGTTCACATCATAAACTCACTATACCCTTTAAAAACTGACCTCAAGTCAGTGCTAAACTCCATCATGTGAGCCTGCCACTGACCGCTAATCAAACAAATGCATGGAAGATTGAAGGGTGCGCACGTGGAACCAGAAAAAAATGTATGACTTTTAAATGTTCTTTCATAACTGCAAATATTACACTTAGCACATTAAACAAGATAAAGGTTTACTTTTTACATATATTTTGAAGTGCCAAGATGAACAGTTTAAACTCACTGGGTGGTTTAAAGTCAGCTTGAGTAAAACTTCACAGGAAATTCTGTTTTATGTCTTAGAAATACGAGGCCTTTTTAGCATTTTTTTTACTAATTTACAATTAGCCCTAAGAAACTACATCTAAAAGAGTTTTTTTGTGGTAAAACCCAGCTTTTTGTCTACAAATATTTTTTTTATTACATTACACAATGATTCCAATGTCATGTAACAAAAAACAAAACTGTTGCTACAAAATAAAAGTTCATAAATCCCTCAAAAAAGCAAAGACAAGGTCAAAACAATGTGTAAATTGTATTTAAAAAACAATAACTTTTTGTGACATTGTGCTTTTTTTGCCAAAAGATGGAAAAACAGAAGCTATATCACAGGTATTCTACTTCAGAGAGTTATCCCTTCTTTTCACCACTAGATGGCACCGAATTGGGGTCTGTATAATTAAACTGAAAGACGATCACATTTTAATATGAATTACCTTGTAAATTGTGTCAAACTCTTGTAATGTGTGATTGGTCATGAGACAAACTAGTGAATTACGGCATTGGTTAATTATGTTTTATTGTATTTTGCTTTAAAACATATAAATCTTTGTAATTCCAGCAAATTATTACATTTAAATCCAAATCCCTTAACCCTTGTAAGGTCTTTGGGTCTGTGGGACCCGTTTTCAATTTTCATCATTAAAAAAACTATACAAATAATTATTTTTTCAAACTGAGATTCATTGGCCTTGGCTCATTTTCTGTGAGGGACAATAATCAGAAAAAAAATCATTGACCCCCCCCAGGCATCCCCCTCCTTCACATTTGTATTACATACAGGGTCTTCGGGTCCACTGGACCCAGGGCTAGTTAAAGTGTTGAAATCTTACGTCCTGTGTACTCTCAATTTCCCTACATGTGTGTGGGTGGGTGTGGGTGGGTGTGTGTGCATACGTGCGTGTGTGCATGCGTGCGTGTGTGTGCGTGTGTGTGTATATGTGTGTTGAAGGGAGAAAGTAATACGGTTCCCACACAAGGTTGCAGCAATGTTGTAAATTTGGAGCACCCAACAATATTTGCACCCACATTCCCACACGTTTCATACTCTGCCCTGCGAGAATGAAGCTTGGAGAGGTTCCATACTACACAAGATGGCAAAGCGATTCTCAGTTCAGACTGCAGTACAACTATTACTGCGGTACAACTGAGTTCAAATCTTTGATGCTGACATACAGGACAGTCACAGGCTCCGCTCCTTCATACCTTCACAATCTCCTCCAGCTCTCCGTCCCCTCCAGATGCCTCCGTTCAGAAAATGAACAGCGTCTGTTGGTCCCATCTCAGAGCGGCAAAAAATCTCTCACCAGGACCTTCTCCTTCACAGTTCCTGGCTGGTGGAATTCCATTGCCGTCCCTGAATCTCTTTACACCTTCAAAAAGCAGCTAAAAACTCTACTCTTTCGAGAACACTTACTAACTTAAATTTTTTTTTAAAAAAATTAACAAATAAAAAAACCCTCTGAAGCACTGATTTGAATTCATTTTCTGTACTAGCTTGAAAGTGTTCTATGTGTATGTCTTCTGATCAATCCACTTTGTACCAAACTGCTTGATGTTTACTCCCAATGTAAGTCGCTTTGGATAAAAGTGTCTGCTAAATACATAAATGTAAATGATACTGGAAGAGACAGATGGATTTGAAGATGAAGCAGAGGAAGATGTTTGGAACATATTTCTGAAAATTCTGACACTGAGTTTGAAGAAGTGGATGAAGATCAGCCAGGTCAGAAAAGTAAAAGAGACTCAGGACCAGACCTTCATCAGTCTGGACGATATGAACAGCGAGGGTAAGCCTCTGAACAGCTGCGGCCAGGACAAGCCTATCAGCCTGCTTCAAAATGAAAAAGAACTTTAGGACCAGGCCGCCAGCAAGAATTTACAAGATCAGCCACTGAGCAGCCCGGCATAGGATCAGACTGTCAGCAGCTTATAAAGGACATATGGATGTCAAAATATGGCAGAATTGAATGGTCGTCCTGCTCAAAAACGAAGCCCCCCGCCTGGCTGCCAATGTGATTTGGATGATACCAGGACCTACACGTTTGGGAGTCACTCATGCACACAACATCAAATCTTCTTTTGACCTTTTTATGACATACCCCATCAAGACAATCATCAAGACAATGAGGAATTATTGCTGTTTTATGATGCATTTGCTTACGTTTTTACATTTTAATAAAAAAATAAACAAAAACGAGTAGCACTTCTATTCATAATCATCTGATTTGACACAGGTGAAGGAAAAAAATGTAAAAAGTGTTGTTTATATTACTTGAAAATGTGATGAACATCTGTTGAGTATAAAAAAAAAGAAAAGAGAATTCAATATGTTGAATTAAGGACCTTAAAATGCCATGGGTCCACCAGACCCAGCAGGACCCCCTGTGTAACACAAAAACGAAGACCCTACAAGGGTTAAGTGTTTTCAGAATTTAAGATGTGTTTTTGCCTTATTTTTAACAGAGGTCAGGGATTTAGCAGCCTGATGGTCTGCAGATAGAAACAATTCTTTAGTCGGGTTGTCCTTGCTTTTGTACTCCTGAAGCGTCGGAAGAAGTGTGAACAGTGTGTGCTGTCGGTGAATGCGGTCCTTGAAGATATTGTGTGCTCTCTTTGTGACCCAAGCATTGTAGATGCCCTGTAGAGGTGGGACGGTGGGACAGCTGCTCCACAGATGAACAGTATAAAATTTAAGAAAATGGGATATTTCATGTTGACACAAGGTGGTGCTGTATCTGACCCTGGGTTGCTATATTTTATATAATTGTTCAGACACGGACTCGTAACATGCATGGCAAGTTTGAGCCCGATCGAATATTGAAAGGCTGGATTATTAACAACTTCTTGTTTATGACTTCTGTGCACACATCATCTAACAAAGTAAAAAAAAACTTCACAGTTTAACATCCCGTATGCCTTAAGATAAGACTGATGTAATTTGGAGATAAATTCTCTAAGAGGAGTTTGTTAAAGTACGACATACGCAAAAGGGCCCATATTTCAGTCTTGGTACCCTACACATGTTTGCCAAATTTCATATGTGTACGGCCTGTGGTACAACAATCAAACAATTTTCACCAGTTCTGACCAGTGTGTGAACCTCAGTGACAATTTGAGAACATTTAGACCCTCAAGCCACGCAACAATAATGCTCTGAGCAATTATACGCTCCTAAATATTGATTTACCGGTAATGATATACTCAAATTTAACTGTACATTCAAAATGAGTAGATTTTTGGGGGATCTAGTCTAGTTTGAACTTTAAATGTCTTTTTGACCAGAGAGATCATCAAATTAATATTTGGTGTTACTCCATTTTTGCCTTCAAATCTGTGTAAAAATAGGGTATTTATTTAGAAATTCTACGATCGTTTAGAACTGATTTGCTTCTTGTCTAATCAGATTGTCTATGCCAAGCTATGCTAAAAGTGCTATCACCAGATCTGGAGCAGTATTGTTTTTGGCAGCCATCTAAGTTTTTGTCTTTTTGATGAAAATGGTTTTAGTTTTAGTCATATTTTAGTCATTTAAAAATGTAATAGTTCTAATCTCGTTTTAGTCCTCAAAATCGTTTTAGTCTTGTTTTGTTTACCACAAAATAAAAGGTTTAAGGCTAGTTTTAGTCAATGTAGGATAGTATTTAGTTGATTGAATGTGGTGCTTTAATAAGTTAATTTAACTGTTAAATATGAAAATAATAATAAAAAATTGTAATTTATTTCGTGAATTAATGCTCCATTCTACATTGTGAGATTGTCGATAGGCTTTTCCTCAAAAAATACAATGATGCATAGAATTAAGGATTATACAAAAAAAGTGTTAACACAATGAAATTGATCTTCCTTACTTCAAAAAAGCCCTAATTCCCTATTTTTTATTATTTTTTTTTTTATTTCCTAAAGTGCAATAAACATATATGTGCCATAAATAAGAGCAATGGAGGAAGAACATGTACTAACATATTTAAAAGCATGAAGATAATATAGCGGTTGAAGTTTTGAAAAATAAAATCAAGAATAAATTCCCCGAAAATTGTTATCTTGCATGAAAACTATTTATATTTGGGAATTAGCAAGATGAATTCATTGCAGCTTAAAGTTTTGCACACATCTTCAGGCCAAAATAGGCTGCTAACTTTTTTAGCAGACGGCCGTTGCAGTCTATGGTCTATTAGCTTCCGTGTGTGTTATTACCACTGTTCCTCGGTGTGTTAGCAGCAGAAATAATTTCGTAATTTCCAAAGCCCTTTTGTTGATCCTTTCGTCTTGATCCCCACAAAGAACGAAAATTCAACACTGATCTGGAAAATGGATGAAACAGTTTAAAAATGGTTAAACACTAATTATTATTTTTAAAGCAAATGGAAAATGAACGTATGTCAAAAAGCGTTCATTATGACTTTTCTTCTTTTCAAGCCATTTCACTTTGCTAATGTGTTTAAGGTGGTTTTCATGCTGGAGTACCCATACCAGACCAAGTGGAAAAGCACAAATCAGACCCAGACACAAGAGAATTGTTCATTTATTGTCCAGTAAATCATATAAATAGCACAAATCAGAGACCATGATGAATATTGTTTGTTTTAAACAGCACCCAGTAATGCCCATTATGGATACATGGAAGAACTAGGACCAAGGCTGTCCTGGTACTTCTCTCTGGGGGATCTTTTTAACAGTAGTTAATGGCCTGATTCAAGTCTGTTATGCTTCAGTTGACAACCTGATAGAATGGTTACGGTAGATAGACAAACAAATGTATTTGACTATTTGCGTACAGATAGATTCATTGGAAAGAAAGTGTGAGTGTGGATTCTGGGTGGAAATTCCACAAAAAGGGAAACGGTGCATCTCAGCACATTAGTGAGGTGAAGCGTATTATATGAATCATCATAATTTGTAGTTGAGAAATTCCTCAAGTTTCTGTTAAATGAACCTGTTCCAAATACGACCATCACCCCAGCTTCTCTTAATGTATCTTTAAGAGCTTAAGAAATGTTTCTGATTATTAAACTGCATATTGAATGCGGCATATCTGGAGAATGTGAGTTTTCTGGAATCGTTTAGTGTGTTCCAAAATCTCAGATGGTCAGATAATGTGTAAAACTATTTATAATAAGAACGTCACCTCCAAATTGTGTAGTTTGTGTAAAAAAGATTGTGTAATGTGTAACATTTTTTGATTAGATATAATTTAACACGTTCAAAGAAACAGTCGACGCAAAAATGTTTATTTCAATAGGTTGTGCCCAGTTTACTGAAATAATGCTCTTTTATGAGTAAAATAAGTATTTGATCACCCAATCATTAGCAAGTTTTCCTGTGAACCGCAAAACACTATCAAACATGGTGGTGGTAACATAATGCATAATGGGTTTTTGTCTGCTTGTTTTACCAAAAAGGATAATGTACATGGCTGTGTATCATCGACTGATGGAAAGCTTGGTTCTGTTCAAAGATTCGTCTCTTTTGGCTCTGCTTTTTTATAAGAGCCAGCGCTTACGGCTCCCAAATGGCTCTTACTCAGTCTTCTATTAAAGTGCACTGGTATGCAACTTTTTAATTCCTTATTTTTCATAAAAAATACTTTAATTGAGCACAACAAACTGTAACACAACAATGCAAAAATTGAGCAAGCAAATCAAATAACCTAATATATTGTGACAGGGTCCTTGGCAATATTAGTGTTGCCAGGTGCGACTCATCTGCCTGTACACGCTTGCCAGCTGTGCATCATCAGTCTGAGTAGAGTCACACCATTCGGTGTGAGCTGAAGGAGCCCAGGAGGTGGCACCATCCAGGTCTTGAGTGTCGCCGCCAGGTCACTGGGCCCGGCTGTATTCCTGCCCCCCCTAGATGAGTGTGCCGGGCGCTGGACCGCCCATATTCCGACAAGTCTATGCCAGGGAAAACGGATTCATTTGGTCCATAGCATGGCGGATGGTGGATGTACAACAGGATCCCATTCTTCTCGTCCAGAAACCCACATGCCACTAGACTAACCGAGGTGAAAGCACCCCAGAGCACTCCCAGCGTGCTACCAGAAGCCTGCGCTCTTATGGCCTGCTTGCCACCAGGTCCAAGAAGATGCTAAGGGAATATTTTAATGTTGTAATTGTTTTAAGTAAGTGTCCTACGCCTTGAACATTGCCAGTGTGTACGTGTCTTGCTACAATATACAAAAAACTGCTTTGCAGTCTCCAACATCACTGAAAAGCTGCTTCTCTTTTGTTTTGTTTTTTTACCATTTTTAATTTAATTTTATCCCCCGCATCTCTCTGTCACTTTGTCAACCTGACCCGTACTACCATTCTCGCTAACTTTTTTGTCAATTTTAAAGCATGCACCCTTTTTCCTTCTTTCATATAATGGTATGATCCTAGTGAGTCCTCCCAAGTGATTAGCCGCATGGAGTTCCCAAATTAAGCCCCGGCTCTACTTAACACAGAAGATTCGGCGAGAACCTGCTCTTCTTGTTTGCTACAAAGAATCAATTCTTAGAACCGACTCGTTCACGAACAACACATCACTTGTGCCATCAAATATTGAGAGCCTCTTTCCCTTAGTGTTAGTGCCAGTATTCTTGCACTGATTGAACTCATCTGGACCACTTGCCTTTTCCTCCAATCGCCTTCAGCGTTTTCCCCTATATAAACTCCAACTCCCAGAAGCCCAGGGTCCTTTGTCGAGGTTTCGGTTGTCAAGGTTGCCTCGGTCGTCCCAGCATTTCTTCATCAAGCTTTTTCCGTGATCTATGTCCTTCCTTCTTGTTTAATTCCTGGACTCGCTAGATCTCCTGTTCCACACGATTCCTTCTTGAGTGTTCCTGTTTGTACTCGATCTCCACTGTCGGCTTGACCTGCAATCAGAGCTCACCCATTGGATCTAAAAGAGAAAAATGGATACTCACCCATAGTGTGTTAATCTCCTCTGGATACTCACCTATCCTTCCAAAGTGACTCCTGGACTCTTACGACTAATCAAAAAACACTGTAAATAAACTGTTGGTCTTCTGTCTGCGCGTGTGTGGTCATCCTAAAAATGTATTTTCTGTCATGTCTTTCGTGTTTTGCCCTCATCTTGTGTTTTCCCATTGTTCGCAGCTGTTTCTGTCTCATTAGAGAACAGTCCCTTTATTAGCGGCATATCTCCTTATGAGTCGATTATATTGCATTCATACCAGTGTAATTCTTCTGGCCTCATGTTCATGTCATGTCTCATCCTGATGTGGTTTTCACAGCTATTTACCCGATGTGAGTACACCTTTCCTTGGATCTGCGGTGGTTGTCGGGCACTGGTCAAGACCAAGTTATTCCCTTAGATCCATAAACTGCAAAGGAATGTGGACGGCGTGACACTGCCTACTGCCATTGGGCGAATATGAGGCATTTTTTGAGCTGAACTCAAGGTTTCAGAGCTCCGCTTCAAGTCTGACTCTCACACGCAGCCTTTTATATACATTTATTTATCTTCTAACATAACATGTTCCCTTCTGGGCGGGGGTACACCCTGGTCGCCAGTCTATTGCTGGACAACACACACATTCACTCACACATTCACATCTAAAGGGAATGTAGGATGTTTTTTTTGGGAATGTGGGGGAAACCGGAGTACCCGGAGGAAATATATATTATGAAGGGATTTGCTGTCAAATGTAGATAATAAATATTAGTATGTAATATATTCATAAAAGCACAATATTGGTTAAAGTATTAGGTAAAAAAAAAAACTAATTGTAATTGTGAGTTGCGCTAAAAGCTTTTCCTGGATATTTCAGATCATTTAAAAAAAAAATCAACACACTACTTTAATTCCTTTTACAGCTCAATGATGTTTCACTGGCATGATTTTGTGTCTTGATGTGACTCAAGAAAGGCTCATGAGTTCCAGGAATCAGCAGGTCTGGCGAATCCCTCCCATGATCCTCTCCTGCTCAGGTCACAGCTTGACTCGGCACAGTTCAGTCTGTTCACAGACACACAGAAGCGTGTGGCAATATTGACATTTTCAACACAAACTCCATTGCCAGCGGCGAAGGAATTTCACAAACTCAACTTCTCGAGGGGATTCCAGAAATGACTGTGTCTAGTTTATAAAGGTTATGGCACAAAAAGCCTCATGTGGTTTTGATTTGGACCTAATTTTGAACGAGGCTTCGAAAATTTTGTGTGCACTGGGATCTCTAATCACGCTGGATGCTAACGTAACAGGGAGTTGTCTCACTCCCTGTTTGACATCAGAATGTTCAACAATGTGAAAAAAGGAGAATCATTTTATTCTGATTAAGGTTTTACCGAATTCCATTTTTATCTGAGCACCTGACCGACAATCAAAGACTTTTGCTTTGTTGTCTACAGAGTGGACACTGTAGCGTGTGTGTCTTCGGGAGATCTTTGCTGCTCCTCAGGGCTGTTCCCAAAACACTCAGCCAAAGACCCCAGGCTCAACACCCTGCTGTACTTTGAAATGGGATCTTTATTGTCCATAAAGTTTAAGCCAAGTATGAAGAATCGCTCCTCCCAAACAAAACACACACGTATGAGGAGAGAAAGGGAGAATGAGCGCACAGCCGCCTTTGTCAAAGCAATGTTTCCAATTATCCAGCGGTTATATATAGATTGATGATGAGGACGTTCTCGTATCTTTGCTGATCCTCTCTTCATCTCTTAGAACTACAGGAAAAACATGAACAAACCTTTCTTGATGCAATTACAGGTTATTTATTGAAGTTATTAAATTACTACACTAGCAAGAAAGATTTGTTGATGTTTTTAAAGGAAGTCTCTATTGTTCACCAGGGCTGTAATTCTTTGATCAAAAATGCTATAAAATCAGAAAAGGAATGAAACATTGTTTTAATTTCAGAGGCTTTTTAACAATGATTGGTTTTATTTTGAATGTATTCTAATGTTTCAGAGAAGAAATTTAAAAGTAATTGCACAACTCCTCAAGGTCTCGTAGTTCATAATGTAATGTAAGCATGATGTTCGTAGTGTAATGATTTGTTATTTTCTCTTTTTTAAAAATCAGTATTAATTTTCCATATTCTAATGAAACTAGGGATGAGTGGTGCCAATTCCAAGCATTTTCAAGACAAATATTGTTTCACAGTGAAAATATTAACAGCGATTAGGGTAATGAAGAGGTTGTCATTTCTCATTTTTTAATTCAAATCTTTTATTGATCAACAATTCCACAAATATGCTGGAGGGCTTTTTTACATTTAGTGCAGATGCACATATGAGTTCTCAAACTGACACACTGAGATAACTTTGATTCACTGTCTGTAGATAACTGAGTTTGGTAAAATCAAGATCCGTCTGGTCATGTGAGATCCTTCTGGTTATTCTCACAAATTATATTATTTTACATTTTGATAAATCACTTGTGTATCAGTTTATGCTAAATAATTTATAGTGTATCAAAAAGCATTTATTTAGGAAAGAAAAAGTATTTTATTATGCAAAAAAACTGTAAATATCGCAAAACTGTGGAGATAAAATATAATGACATAAATATTATTTATACATTACATAAAAAAATTACATTAATTAAGAACATAAAGGAAGGCTTCTTGAAATAAAAATGTGTTTAAATTAGTGATAAAAATGTGAATAAAATTATTCAAGTTCAAGTTCGTTTAATTTATATAGCGCTTTTCACAACAGACATTGTCTCAAAGCAGCTTTACAGTAAACCAACAAATTTAAACTCAACAAAGAGAAAAGAAATTAATTACTAAGTGGTGTACATGTCCCTGATGAGCAAGCCTGGGGCGACTGTGGCAAGGAAAAACTCCCTTTTGGAAGAAACCTTGAGAGGAACCGGACTCAAAAGGGAAAGCCATCCTCATTTGGGCAACAACAGTAGTGTGATAAACTATGGTATAAACAGATGATATAATAATATAAACATAAACAGATAATATAGTATAAACAGATGATATAATAATATAAACATAAATAGATAATATAGTATAAACAGATGATATAATAATATAAACATAAACAGATAATATAGTATAAACAGATGATATAATAATATAGATATAAACAGATAATATAGTATAAACAGATGATATAATAATATAAACATAAACAGATAATATAGTATAAACAGATGATATAATAATATAAACATAAACAGATAATATAGTATAAACAGATGATATATTAATATAAACATAAACAGATAATATAGTATAAACAGATGATATAATAATATAAACATAAACAGATAATATAGTATAAACAGATGATATAATAATATAAACATAAACAGATGATACAGTATAAACAGATGATATAATAATATAAACATAAACAGATAATATAGTATAAACAGATGATATAATAATATAAAACATAAACAGATAATATAGTATAAACAGATGATATAATAATATAAACATAAACAGATAATATAGTATAAACAGATGATATAATAATATAAACATAAACAGATAATGTAGTATAAATAGATGATATAATAATATAAACATAAACAGATAATGTAGTATAAACAGATGATATAATAATATTAACATAAACAGATAATATAGTATAAACAGATAATATAATAATATAAACATAAACAGATAATACAGTATAAACAGATGATATAATAATATAAACATAAACAGATAATACAGTATAAACAGATGATATAATAATATAAACATAAACAGATAATATAGTATAAACATAAACAGATAATATAGTATAAACAGATGATATAATAATATAAACATAAACAGATAATATAGTATAAACAGATGATATAATAATATAAACAGATAATATAGTATAAACAGATGATATAATAATATAAACATAAACAGATGATACAGTATAAACAGATGATATAATAATATAAACATAAACAGATAATATAGTATAAACAGATGATATAATAATATAAACATAAACAGATAATATAGTATAAACAGAAGATATAATAATATAAACATAAACAGATAATATAGCATAAACAGATGATATAATAATATAAACATAAACAGATAATGTAGTATAAACAGATGATATAATAATATAAACATATAATACAGTATAAACAGATGATATAATAATATAAACATAAACAGATAATATAGTATAAACAGATGATATAATAATATAAACATAAACAGATAATATAGTATCAACAGATGATATAATAATATAAACATAAACAGATAATATAGTATAAACAGATGATATGATAATATAAACATAAACAGATAATGTAGTATAAACAGATGATATAATAATATAAACATAAACAGATAATGTAGTATAAACAGATGATATAATAATATAAACATAAACAGATAACGTAGTATAAACAGATGATATAATAATATAAACATAAACAGATAACGTAGTATAAACAGATGATATAATAATATAAACATAAACAGATAACGTAGTATAAACAGATGATATAATAATATAAACATAAACAGATAATGTAGTATAAACAGATGATATAATAATATAAACATAAACAGATAATGTAGTATAAACAGATGATATAATAATATAAACATAAACAGATAATATAGTATAAACAGATGATATAATAATATAAACATAAACAGATAATATAGTATAAACAGATGATATAATAATATAAACATAAACAGATTATATAGTATAAACAGATGATATAATAATATAAACATAAACAGATAATATAGTATAAACAGATGATATAATAAAATAAACATAAACAGATAATATAGTATAAACAGATGATATAATAATATAAACATAAACAGATAATATAGTATAAACAGATGATATAATAATATAAACATAAACAGATAATATAGTATAAACAGATGATATAATAATATAAACATAAACAGATAATATAGTATAAACAGATGATATAATAATATAAACAAAAACAGATAATATAGTATAAACAGATGATATAATAATATAAACATAAACAGATAATATAGTATAAACAGATGATATAATAATATAAACATAAACAGATAATATAGTATAAACAGATGATATAATAATGTAAACATAAACAGATAATATAGTATAAACAGATGATATAATAATGTAAACATAAACAGATAATATAGTATAAACAGATGATGACTGTGTTCATCATCTCTAGGTGAATCTGTTTGTTAGGGTGAGGGCTGGTGGCGAGCCTCCCGGCGTCGGAACTTCTCCTGATGAGTCTGGTTGTTGTGGTGAGGAGCTGGTGGGCAGGGCCTCCGGGAGCCTCTGGATGAGTATTGGAAGAAGAGTGGAGCTGGTGGGCTGAGGTCCAGGGGTGCTGGAACATCTCCAGGTGGATCTAGTTGTTAGGGTGAGGTGCTGGTGAGCGAAGCCTCCGCGAATCTCAGGATGAGTATGGAAAAGAAGAAAAGAAGAGAGGAGCGGAATTAGCGTAGCTGCTGTTCATAATATTAATATAGTTTAATGTAATATTAATATAGTTTAATGTAAGTTCGTAGTCTTTCACGGAGTTAAGTATAGGCTTTACTGAAAAGATACGTCTTTAATCTACACTTAAACTGGACGAGTGAGTCTGAGCCACGGACGCCATCAGGGAGGCTATTCCAGAGTTTAGGGGCTAAATGTGCGAACGCTCTACCGCCTTTAGTGCTCTTTGCTGTTCTAGAAACTACTAGAAGTCCAGAGTTTTGTGATCGTAAAGTGCGTGTGGCGTTGTACTGTGTTAGGAGGTTTGATAGATAACTGGGCGCTAATCCATTAAGGGCTTTATACGTCAATAGCATTATTTTGTAATCAATGCGAAATTTGACGGGTAGCCAATGTAGAGATGATAAAACTGGGGTAATATGGTCATATATCTTTGTTCTAGTTAGAACTCTAGCTGCTGCATTCTGCACTAACTGTAACTTATTTATTAATGATACTGAACAACCACCTAGTAATCCATTACAATAATCTAGTCTTGAGGTCATAAATGCATGGACGAGCTTCTCTGCATCAGATAACGATAACATGTTTCTAAGTTTTGAAATATTTCTGAGTTGAAAGAAGGCTGTTCTTATGGT